>JAPFRW010000190.1:0-32216 GCA_030778065.1 Akanthomyces uredinophilus | reverse complement strand
GCCGCAAAGGACGGCGGCAGCGGCAGCAGCGGCGGCGGCGGCGGCGACGGCGACGTGGCCATGGGCGGCACGACGCCGCGGAGCAGCTTCCCCTCGGCGCTGCAGCCGGACAACATTGCCAACAAGTTGATCCAGACGAGCAAGGGGCTCTGGGGCGGGCCACCAGTGCGAGACTGATGGATTGATCACGGACCGTGGTTACTGATGGAAGTGTTTTGCTTTTGCTCTCGCACAACCCTACATCATGTTGATTTGCATTTAAAGTTTTCATTGTTTGTTGCAAGCCATTTTCATGGACAAGTTTGATATCAGCAGGCTAGATATATGTTTATAAACACGATGAATACCAAAGACAATGTACCTGGAGTATATGTTTGTACAGCGCAAATAATATCAGTAAAGCAAATTTTCAACATGACGATGAATGAATCATTTCATCAGCCATTCCCGCATGCCAAGCTACAAAGTTACCAGTGTATACATTTTCCAGTCCCGTCTCGTGTGGCACAAGATTGAAATCACGCTCATTCACAATTCGTGGTCATTAGGCGTATAAGTTTTTACTGTTTTCATATTGCTTCTACCTTCTAATGTCTAGCGAGCGTTATCTTTGGTTATGTGGCTCAGCTTCCAACTCGTCCTCTTCACCTCTCCCTGGCGAAAACGAGACCCGAGTTCCCTCAATCATTAGTCGGACCAGGCTGCTTTCCGCAAACCTCGACACACACACAACATAGTGTCTTGAGCCCTTCTCATCATGTCCGTCGTGGGCAGGGCCTGAGCCAGCGCCCCCCCGGTGTATATATGTAGCGAATGTTCAGTGCATGTTTGGTTTCCCTTGTTCCAATTCCCAAGTGCGTCCAAACGCATGATTCCTCTGCCCTTTCCTAAACCCTTCCCCATGCACGAATTAAAATAATGTATGTATACATTACGTAGTCTCTATCGGCTTTTGTTCCAAAAAATGAGGCCGTACTTAAAAAAATAGAAGTGAAGAAAAAAAAGGCAAAAAAGCCAAGTCGCAAGAATGTCGAGGCCAATTCGATCGATCGTCGTCCCCCCAAGCGTATTAAAATTAAAATTGGCCTCGCATATCTCGAGAAATGGCGTGATACTCCCAGCAAGGCGTGTCGAGTCGAACCGTGACAGCCTTGCATGAAACACCCGTGTTTTGCGCCGAGTCGCTGTGCCGAAGGATACCAAAGATGTAATAAGGTCTGTCGAAAATTAAATGAAGCGTGATGAAATTTGTTCGAGCGGAGAATTGGTCATGTGCGAATCTTCATAAATACTCGATTGACGGGAGCGCGAGAGGCACTGGCGGCCACTCGAGGCGCGCGTCAACCTGGTCAGCCGTGGGTGAGTGTTTCATCTGACAACAACCTCGCTGAGCTCCACGTCTCTGCGCTGGCCGTTGTGATCCCATTGGGAATCGTGCTCGCTATCCAGATCCAACAGTCCGGGTATCGTCTCCTCTGAAGTAACTGGGCTTAGTGTCCCACTGCTGGAGCTGCAACTCGAACTGCTACCCAGGGTCCAGTCGTCGCTCTGGCTCGATCGACGGTTGTCGATGATGTTGAGACCGAAATATTGGCCGTATTCTTCATCGGTAACGGTGTGGCGGTTGCCAATCTCGACGTACTCGTACTCCCAGCGGGTGAGCTTGTCGGCCTGTCTCTGCGGGAGCCATCTTGCACGGGCAGTGTAGAAGAATGCAGCTGCAATGAGGCCGCCGCCGACCAGATCGACGGCGTAGTGGTGGCTCAGATACATGGTAGCCCACCAGACCCAGCCAGCGTACACAATGAAGAAGTTGCGGAACTGAGGGAAAGCATGGCTCATAAAGAGGGCTTCAAGAACGGCGTTGGCGGCGTGCAGTGAAGGGAAGGCGCCGAATGGTAGAGGAGCATTGGTAAAGTTGGTCGTGTAGAGATCAATGCCAAAGATGGCATCAACGCGCGCGAGACCGGCGGGCGAGCCATGCATACCATACGCAGCGGGAGACAGACCATTCTCGTTCTCATACCAGGGTGGCGTGCAGGGGAACATTAGCTGAATCGTGACACCGAGAATGCTCATCCAGCCAAAGCTGCGGGCGAAAACATTGACAGTGCCGGGGGCAGCGAAGATGAAGAGGATGAGAGAGCAGATGGCAGGGGCACCAAAGTGAATGATGCCATAGGGTAGCCACGCCAGGATGTCGAGAACGGGATGCTTGTGGGCGGACAAGATGTTGGACAGGTTGGCGCCGTACAGAACGTTTTCGAGAGCCGGGAGAACGCGAACCCAGATGTGAGGGCGGTACTGGTAGTCGATGAAGCTAGATATAACACGTTAGCGACAGCCCAGTGGATGAGTCGTGGCGCAGCGCCGGAGAATCTTTGCGAGTCAAGCAACTTACCGACTGCAGAAAAAGTAAAGGAGCCAAATCCAAATCATGGACGAGGGAAGTAGAATCTGGCGTGTCGCAGGCATGAGAAGGAGCCAGGTAGAGCCGGCGAGGGCAAAGAACTTGAGCGCAGGAGCGGAAGGCGCGATGTAGAGGGAGAAGAGGGTGATGAAGAGGAGAAGGACGTATTGCAAGTCTGACTTTTTGAAGTCGTGTTTTTGCAGGTCGCGGAGACCATCCCATACACTGAATGACGTGTAAAGACTTGTGATATCATCAACACCCTGATCTCTGGCGTTGGACTTTGTCCTAGGGCGGCGGCGACTGTGGTAGCGGTGCGGTAGACGATTTAGGAAGGCCAAGTTGAGGTTCTCGGTGAGAAGATTCGGCAACTTGGGCTTGCCCGGGAGGGCTCCGGCACGATCGGACATGACTGCGCGTGCCCCCGAGGCGACGAATCCGAGCAGAACAAAGCAGCAGAGATGTAGATGAGACAATGTCGACGAGCAAACGCACCCGTGGGGATTTGCGGGTGGTTGATGTTGCTAGGCAGCGAAGGAGGTGTGGTGACGTGCTGCCAAGACTGACACTGCCGCTTGTGCAGAAAGCCTTGAGACGGGAGGGAGCAAGGCAGCGAGGCGGGAGCAGACGAGAGTCGAGAGAAGAAGCCGGGCTATTGCATGCTATCCAAAAATGAAGAAAGAAGTCTTGTCTCTGGAGAGGGGAAGAAGAGAGTTTTCTTTTTCGTCGTCCTTGAGCGGCTGTGGAAGAAGATCCGGGTCGGCAGCGTCGGCGCTGGCGTTTTGATGCGAACGGAAGGCTGGCAGTTCGCTGGCACGTGCCCAATGCAGATCGGAATGGGCGACAGGCGAAGGGTCGACTCGACAAGAAGTTGACGAGAGGCGAAGCTAAAAACTGCCAGGAGGAAAGCCGTGGGAAGACGAAAAGCGACGAGGCCTCGAAAAGAAATATGGAAGAGATGCGGGATGGAAGAAGGAGGAGGAGGAGGAAAGGGTGTGGTGTGTGGCAGAGGAATGAGGTGTGGGAAGAGGAGGAGATTTGGGGGCGTTTGGGGGTAGGTAGAACCACTGGGCAACAGGCGGACAGGCAGGCAGACAGGTAGGACAGGCTGGGAGCGCCAGGGCAATTTCCAGGATGACGGCTGCTGAGCAAGAGACTTTTTAGCCTCTCTTTTAGCACAAAGTTCGTGCTATTCCGCAGCCTCCGGGGCTTGGTGGTCTCACTGGCGGGACCTGGAGGGAACTGCTAACGTACACCACTGTCCGTTCGAAGGCACGACCACCTGCCCGGGGCAGCAGGCGCTCTTGTGCCACTGTCCATGGGAGGTTGCAAGCCAGCTGGGCCCCCAGACGATCCGGGCTAGCAGGGAGCGGAGGAGCAGGCCAGCCCCCTGTGCCGCAGCTTGCGCAGCAACGCAGCTGTAGGGGGGCCCTGCAGGCCCTGTGAAATTGGCGCTGTGCTGCACAAAAGCTGCGCTAAAAAAATGCCAGGCACACTGGGGTTGGTGCGCTGGGGGGGTGCGTGGTGCCCACCAGGATTGGGTGATACCGGATGCAGCGGGTCAAGAAAGAGAGGTATATCCAGCAGTGGGCCCAGGTACCTCCTTCATGTCCGCAAAACTTTTCCCTTGTCATTGACCATTTCCGCCTGACAAGCTCGACTAGCTGGCTGCTCTGCTCTCCGTCAATGCCCATTGCCCAGCCCCGAGTCCTCCTCGCCAGCCCCGGGGCGGTCGGCCTCTGTTAAAGCCCCGGCGCGGCGCGACGCTTCGGACACTGGCGAGACGTGGCGACCCCGACAGCGACGGAGAGATGGGTGGCTGGCGAGTGAGCTGTCGCGATGAAGCTAGTGATGCCACACACGGCGACAAATCACATTTTCCGCAGGTAGGCTTTTACCGAGCAATACGGCTCTTTTTCGAAGCATTGTCGTCAACCTCGAGGACCCTTGGGTCGCTTACTACTTGGATGCCAGTATTCGTACTTGCAGCTCGCAACTCCATCTTTATTCCGCAGCGCCTCAACGGTGGCGGCGGCGCCGCTTCCATCTACACGTGTCTGGGAATGGTGTTGCGGCTCTGGAATTCTCCCCCGCCACGCTTCGACTCACCGACCTGCGCCGCAAGGTGGTGGTTGTCGGCGATTTGATGGATGCTATTTGCAGCCGGCCGAGCCCATCGCCGGCAGAAGCGGAAGCCAGTGGGCGCCGTGCGAGGTCATGGGGTTTGAGCCGCAAGAGCTGTGTGGCTGGCCCAGCTAGCTAGACCAAAGAGGCAACCTGCAGCTGGCGTCGACCGCCACGTCATGCTGGTTCGCAGGGCCAAATGCATTGAGCTGAGCACAAGGCCGAACAGCGCAGACAATCGACTTTCTGGCTTCGGTCCCCTGCTTCTATGCGAACTCGTCTCAAAAGCAAGTCTCTGTTAGCGCGATATACAGTGTACAGTGCAGCTTCATGGAGGTGTTTCACTGCCTACGCTACTTTGTAGGAGGTGGAAGTTAAAAGTCGCGTAGAAGCATCGCTTTGCCGCAGTGGCTGAATACATCTGAAGCGCAAGCTCTAGTTATCTCATGCGGGGACAACAACGGTGTGCCGAGCTACGATGCATACATGGCGTGGTGTGGCAAAGGTTTTTTCTTACGCCAGATACGGCTACGTTCGAGTCGGCCGCTACGGTGACGGCCATATTATACATGCATGACGATGTCGTGTGTGCAAATGCCGATACGCTGCAGACGGATCGCGCAAGAGGGGTCGCCTATCGAGCTAACTAGAGCCTAGGTAGGTCAGGACACAGGATGGGACAGGCTGCATGTAGGGCTGGCCTCTGAGCTGAGGGGTCGAGAAGTCGGTGAATGGAGGGTTGCCTGTCTCTTCTTGACCGTTATCCATGGGATTGTAAAATCTCCCAGTGTTGAGACTGTAGCTCCAGCGGGCGGTGAAGCACGTCGGATCAAGCGGGAGAGGCTTGAAAAGTCCTGGCTTGCAAACCCCGCAAAGCTTGGGCAGCCAGAGTCGAGTCGAGGTTGCAATCTTGGTCACGCGGGCAGAAAAGAGCAGTGTGGGCTGATAGATCAACTAACGACGGCGGAGAAAAAAAAAGCGACTGAGTTTTTCCATTATGAAATTACCAACTTATCCGTGTTGGCACCGATATAGGTACGCGCTGTTGGCAAATCCGCGTAAAAGATGCCGGCACCTCGCTGTTCACGATGCCGGGAGCGATGCCGACTGCTGGTTGGTCGAGGTGGGTCTCTGGGAAATAACGCCAAGTCTTTTAGCGTCTCATCGTGCATGTTGCTCTGCCTTTTTTTTTCTTCGCACTGCTAATAAGTACCTAGCTGGGAGCTAGCTACCTACGAATACCTAAGGTAGTGGGTAGGTACTGAATATTATTGGGGCCCCGCCAGCTGACGGAAAGCTCGCGGCTGGCAGGCAATGACGGCTTCAAACGAACAGCCATATCGTAGCCATATCGTACTCTGTGCATGAGTCGGCTCTCCCCGCGCTGCCCGTAAACTTGTCAATATCAAGATGAATTATCAAAAACAGCCGCCCAGTTCCTCGTGCTCCGTTATAATCCTCCCTCTCGGTTGCGTGCGCCAAGACTCGTCGGGAATGCTGCATCATCTGACGTCCAGGCCAGCGAAACAGCTTCTTGGGGGTCCAAGACATTGTTTCCGACCTGCCACGCGCGCGATTCATTGTTTGTTCGTTCGCTTTGCTCTCTTTTTTTTTTTTTTTTTCTCAAACAGTCTGACTTGATGATTCATCAAAAGAAGCAAAGGCCGTACCCCACGAACCCGTCTAATTTGTTCGAGACAGGACCACTGTCGCCAGCCGCCGTGGCTGACAACCGGTCTTGGCTTTGCAGCCCTGCGGCCTCCGGGCAACCAAGCAACCCCGCGGAGCCGTTTGCCTCGCTCGCCTGCCCAGCGCTGTGCCCCAGGCGTCCGTCTCGCACTAACTAACGCGCACCCAACACCTTTGCCCTGGCGTGCCTGGCCCCAGCTCGTTGCTCGCTTTTCAGAGCCGACAGGCGTGTCAGAGACATGCAGATGCTCCCTTGCATTATTCGCACACAGCTCCCGCGTCGCATTCAAAGCGACGCACTGAGCTAACCAGTCAACAGTACAACGACGTTCTCACAGTGGTTCCCCGTAGTATCGTTATCCGTTTACGGCTTGCTCCTGCATCTAGCCAGGCATAGCTGCAGCAAGATTGCGAGTCGCATCCGACTTTCTACGATGCAAGCACTTTACAGTCTGCGCGAGACGTGCCCGTCGCCTGGCGAACAATCTGCCGTCCTTTCAGCCACGACGGTCCTGTTCGTTCTCCTGGTCATACTGGTAGTAAAAATCGGACTAGCTTCCCGAGCAGATTGACTCCTCAAACGAACAAGGCCGCAAAGGAGTTTAATAATAGCCCATCTTGGGCTGGGATGGGACGGGAGATGGCAGGGGATCAGTGGCGGCTTGGCGACGTGCAGGGGAGCCTGGCTGCGTGTAATTTCCCACACGCGTTTTTAGTGGCTTTTGGCATCTTGACCATGTCGCGATTTTGAAGCCGTCAAGAAGCCCCCCTGGCCGGGAGCAAAACCCCCCCCCGCTCACGCGCTGCTGGAGAAAGCTGGCCGGTCAGAATCCGTGTCGTCGCATCACTGGCTTTGGCCCGGTGCGAGTGCACCACACGCGAAAAAAAGGAGATCACCAGTCGCCAGCGTAGAAAGAGGGCCCAGATCCCGGTAGGTGTCGCGTGTCTGCGGACAAAGTTGACCGCATGCTGATTTGTTCGACGTCCATGGAGAAGGAGCCGCTGAATCATTTCGAATCTACTCTGTACACGGTTGACCCTACACTACAACCATCATGGCTTGCTTATTACAGCCCATCTTTAGCCATGGACCAGGAGACGAGCCAGACGCCTCGCGCGCGCAGATGCACCAGGCCCAAACCAAAAGTCGCCGGGACGGGCCATGACGACATTGTTCTTCTGTCTGCGTGCCCGGTTCCTGGGGCGGCTCAAGGAGATGGAGCGAGACCGAAGAGAGAGAAAAAAAAAAGGTGAGAAGCTGGCTGGCAGAGGCCCGCCCGAAAGAGGTACTTGGGCTTGGCGCTCGAGGTACTTGTGATGCAGATGGAGCCTCGGTCCCGACGACGAGCAGCCTTTCTCCTCTTCGCACCTGTGATAAGTCAGCAGAATACTTGCAGCGCCGCAACATTTGTTCAGCCCTTTATTACAGCGGACTTTGCAGCGGCAAGGCGGGAATCGAAGCACGCTGCCGGAGGAGACAGGACAGCAACCAGCGTCATGTGAATCGCCCGACTTGCAAACACGCCATTATCGTGATGCACCTGTACCAGTACATTACAATTGCTGTCCGGCCTTGGCGAAATAAGTCGGCAATACTCACCTCCCCATAATGAGTCCTTCAGAACATCTCCAGAGGGCTCTGTCAGCCTAGCACAGCACGGAAAATTTCCATCACGTCAGCCCAGCGTTGTTGGGCTCGCCTTGATGGGGCACGCAATCTCCCACCTCAACCAGCGCTCACTCACTCCGCTTAGCCGTCAAGTGGCACATTTTTTTTTTCTCTCCCGCACGCTAATAATGATACTAACACCCGGAAGAGATAGAGATTTTTTCCTTCCTGCCCTCTTGTCTCCTCATTCACGGTGGGTTGGCTGCTGTCTTACCCACTTGAGCATTCAGGTACCATCTTTCCCTCATCTCGCGCTCTCCTCTTTTTCTCGCCTTGTCAGTCCACCAGAAAGAAAAAAAAGTCCGGGCTGTCTTCTTTTGAATCACTTATTTCCTGACAAATCCCTCACTCCCTGTCCGATCACCTCTCACCGAGAAACAAAAAACGCATGCACACAGGTGCGCCATGGTAATGTCCGCCTCAAGGTTCGGTCCTCGCGGGTCACTAGTTTCTGTTCGAGAGATGACTGACGCGCCGCCCCATAACAATTTGAGCCGCTTTTTTTTTTCTGACAAAACGACGTAATTGATTCCGCCCAGAGGTTAAAAAAAAAACCGTTGACGTCCCATATTTCTATAGCCTTGTAAAACCCTAATGATGCGCGACGCTCTTCACTCGCACACCAGTGCTGGCGGTCGCCGACTCCACCCCGTGCCGGCATCACCGGCACCATCGGCGTCGTGATCCCCGATGCAGAGAAGAGGTATTCTTTATGGAAAGACGCAGACGGACATTTCCACGACTATGATGATGAGACGCGGCTCACTAGTTGTAAGAATTGCGATGCAATGGCTTGCAATCGTGGAAGATGCCGAGATCTAGCAGAACAGACTCTTTATTCGCACAGACTCTTTATTCGCACACTGACAGAGACCGGCAGACGGTATATTGACATTGAAACCATCATCAGGTACGGTGAATGCTGTACGACACCGTTGTATGACAGTCGTATTGTTACACTGCCAAGCATTGCAAAACAGAGAGAGAGAGACGCAACGCAACTGTCGGTCAAGAGCCCTCGAGTCCCCATAACCGTCGGGTTCCGTCTTCTCCTCACGTAGCCAAGAAGATCTAAAAAATTTCCTTCTTGTAGTTTATCCTTCACACCGCCGAGTCTTGCCCGACGCCAGCACCCAAGATGAAGGGAGACGCTCCAGAAAAATAAAAACAAAATTGTTTCATAGACCCGTTTTGTCGGGATTTTTCTCGCCCACCTTTTGTTGACTCACCAAGGGACCCTCACAGTCGATTCATGTCCGTCTGCCGGGGCCGGACATTCACCAAGCTCGCCTCCCGAAAGGCGTTGTAGACTTTGGTTTCTTCACATTTCCTTCGAAATAGAGGCTCTCGTCTCCATTGCGCTCTATTCTCCGTGCCGCGGGTCGGACAAGTTGTCACGAGGTCCATGCCAAGCAGCAGACCGGGGCTGTTGGCTGCTGGCTGCGTGTCGTACGCAACTGCCCCAGGCTGCGGCCGGCGCGTACCCAAACGCCAGACACCCGACCAGCCAAAGTACCAATAGCTTTGTTGCTTTGCTATGCTAAGCCAATCGATGCTCTCTCTGCAGTATGCAATCCGGGGTCGAGATGTGTCGAGCCACGGCGTGTGGAATAGGGAGAATCCCCGCCTACGCTTGGGGCTTTTGCGTTCAGCCAACGCGGCGCGGCAACGACCCGGAATGCGATCGCGCAGCGGTAGAGTGCGCGTCTCTTTGCCGAGCGCGCACTAGTCCGGCTCATGAAGTGCAGTTACTCCATCAGCTACCCGGAGAAAGAGAGCGAGTGTGATTGCGCCTCTGGCCGGGCCGTGCAGGGCGGCGGTGGCTGTGCAGGTCCTCCCGAGACCGAGGCAACGTCATGGCACCGCGTAGGGGTGCTGCGCCGAGATGTCGATGCACTCGGTTGCATCCTTGTGAGATGTTGCAGAATCAAGCCGACTACAATCGATCCTCTACGGCTTGGCATTGGGTGTAGGGAACCAGCTGCTGCCCGGCAGCACACAGCTCGGCTGGGAACCTCAAGAACGCATGATGCAGCCGGCAATCTCACTAGGTGGACACGATCATGCAATCAGAATTGAATGTGTTATTCGTAAATCAGGCTCGCATATAGTTCTCTGTCTTCTTTGCCTTTGCTACACACCTGGTGTGCTCTCTCCTAGCTGCCTGTGCTCGTCATCCCATCCGTCCACAACTAGCTGCCGTCCAACCACGAAACAAGAAAAGAAATTAACAATCAAAAAATAAAACAAGTCTTCTTGTACCTAAACGCCTTCCATGTAATGCCAGCTCAAAAAAACCAAATATACTCCTCCGCGTCATTCTCTTTCTGTACCCGTCTTTCTGCCAAACATCATCACCACATTCGCAAGGGTATATCATGTACCGAATGGGCTTCTGACATTGCACCCTTCATCTCCACATGCCTATCTTTGGCGTGGAGGGCGTGGCGGCGAATAAAAAGTCAGGTCCCAGCGCCGAGCTCGCTGCTGCGACTGGTGCTCCTTTAACTAGATGGGGCTACCGGTGGCAGCGGCTTTCGTCTTGTTCTTCTTCGTCTTCTTCTCAGCAGGTGTGCCAGTCGACGACGCCGACTTGAGCAGGCTAGGGACCGATGGCACGGGGACTGGCGTCTCCTTCATGCTGTTGCTGGCCATCTGCGAGCTGGAAAGAGGTGTGGCTGGCGTGGTTGTAGATTTACTCGTCTTGGACTTCTTGGCTTTCTTGGCCGGCGTGGATGCAGCATCAACCGTAGCCGAAGAGCCGGGGACAGGAGGGGGCGCGACGAAAGTCTGCCTCAGAGCAGGAAGCGCGGGCTCAGATCCTAGATCAGGACTGCCAAGGGAAGCAGTCTTCTGCTTCTTCGACTTGGTCACCGCGGAAACGCTTTCTTCCAAAAGCTGCTCTGCAGCGGCAGCGTCCTCGTCCTCAGAGACGCTGTGCTTCCTCTTGCTCTTTTTGCTCTTACTGGCACTTTGCTTGGGTTCCGTCGAGTCTTTGGTGCTTTTGCCTGTCTTTTTAGAAGCCTTAGGGGTAGATCCAGTATCTGGCGCATCATACATCTCCACGTCGTCCTTATCATCAGCGTCGAGGCCCAAAGTGCCCATGTCGCTGCTAACACCAAGCGGCTGGAACCGCGCTTTGAGGCCTTTGGGCTGCGGGCGGGCAACCTTTGTTGTAGATCCAACAGATGCAGGCGTGGCTGTTGTGGCCGCAAGTTTGGTGATACGTCGGATCTGCATAACCTCATCGATGCTGTGGCGGGCTATAATCAGTTAGTAAGGCATTGGCAAATGATGGACACTCTGCTGGGCTTTCTTACATGGCTGGTATGTGGAACCATCGGTAGAAGGAATGAGAATCTGAATCGACTTGACCGGAGGCGTGCTGTCGAAAGAGATGCCATAATCCTCACCATTGTGGGACAGGATGCTGCCACCTTGCTGCGAAGCATCCATGGGAAATTCCAGATTCTCAACAACAGAGACAGGGACATTGGCGGGTAGTGTAAAGTACCACAGCTGCTTGCCCTCTAAATTAGCCTCGCTGCAAACGCGAGCTACATCCTGGCCGTTGCTCTGCTGATCGCTTTTGCGCAGCTCGAAATCGGGAGGCAAGAGTTGGGGAAGTGCGACCTGGCTAGCCTGCGCACGCTCTGCGATTTGCATAGACTCATCGGCTTCCCCGTCACTGGAGTCGGTACCGCTCTGCTCTTCATCGCTAGATTCCTCTTCGTTCGAATCGTCGCTGTTTCCGTCGCTCTCCGTTGCGTTTGCAGCCTTGCCACTAGACTTGGAACCATTGACAGTAGGCTTGCTGGTAGGCTTAGCAGCGGGCTGTGACGACTCCTCACTCTCGGACTCGCTTTCCTCGGGGCTCGAGCTGTCGCTGTCAGATTCGGGCCCTTTTGCGCTGGCGGGCTTACTAGGCGGCCCTCTCACGGCAGCGACAGGCTTCGCAGGGGCGATCTCGGTCTCGCTCTCACTTCCAGCGTCGTCATCGCTAGAGGGAGCCTCAGAGCTGGAGCTGGAGCCAGAATCTGAATCTGAGCCGCTGCTGCTGGTGGGGCTACCCGCACTCGTTGAAGCCTTGGACTTGAGAGCAGCTCCCTTGCCGCTCACTTCCTCGTCACTACTCTCCGAGTCCGCATCGCTCGAGGTATCATTCGAGGAAGATGAAGCTTTGGCTTCGGCGGGTGCGGCCGCCTTCTTGGCGGACTTCGATTTGTTCGCGGCAGAAGTTCGCTCGACGTCGCTATCTGCAATCTCATCGTCCTTGCTGCGGCGCTTCGAGGCCTTGGGCTTTGCCAAATTCTTCATGAATTCAGGCCCATCGGATTCGCTATCATCCGAGCTGCTGCTGCTGCTATCGGAGTCGCTGTCGTTGTTCGGAAATACGATGCCAGCCTTCTTGATCGAGGGTTTGGCGGAGGCCTTCTTGCTGCGGGCGTTGGCGTTCAAGCCCTTTGTAGTCTCTTCAATGTGCTTGTTAAGCGAATGGACTTTGAAGGGCCTTTTCGGGGCCATTTTGGCGGATTGCGGGAGGGCCGCGAGGTGTTGTGTCGGGTTCAATTGGTTGTTGAAGGAAAAGCGTGAAGCTCGCTCGAACTTTTTTTTCTTGCGCCCGAGATCCAGAATTCACCTGCCACCGCCAGCAAATTTCGCGGCACGTGTAGAAGTGGCCCGTGCGCACCACTTATTGAACGCGACAGCAGCGCAGAAGTCCTCACCACGCGCTTGTATGATGTTGCTAGATGCATTTTTGATTATGCCTATAATAATGTGGTTTGTATAATAGCTAGCCTTTGAGCAAGTGCTCACAAATTTGGCACATTCTTCCTTGTAGCCTGCTACTACACATGCCACCAGCCAGGCAGCTTGACCTACGGAAAGTTTTGGTGGAGACTCTCTATCGATAACATCGGCTCCAAGATGAATTCCTTCCACAACAGTTGCAACAACTTCGCAGCGCTGTATATGAGCGATGGTGTAAAATTCATGGCCTACAACTAAATACTCACGGTCGTCAGCTAGCTACTCCTGGAGCACAGCATGTCGACTAGCAAGCGCAGAAAATTGGAGGAGGGGCAACAGGCGCCACAATGTGAGTCTCGGATCGAAAGTACGCCGAGCGCGAATTTAAAGAGCAAACCGTTTAACTGTTTCTGCTTGAAGCTGCCTTGAGCGCACTCTCCGCTCGCCGTCAACTTGCCACCGCTGCCGTGTTGCGCGAGGCAAGTCCGCCTCTTGAGGACGAGCCGGCGCAACGCGTTGGTAACTCGTTCAGCGTGCTGCAGCGGATAGCGCAAGCAGACCGAGGCTCGCCTAAAAGCCCAAGCACGCCCAAGAGTGCTGCCGCCCGTAAAGAAAGTGCTTCTAAGCGTGGGTAAGTGTGTTTGCTGAGTTGCGATGACGATGCTTGATCACTGACCGCGTGCAGCACTGACAAAGGCGTCTCGACACCAGAGAGTGGCACTTCAACTCCCAGAGTCGTTCAGTACTCGTCTTTTCGTCTCAGTAAACATAACTATAGGAGCAATAACGATGGATTCAGTGAACTTAGACTCACCGAAAGCGAGGCAAGATGAGTTTCGATGACCGTGAGTTGCAGCAAACTAACTGTCTGCAGCGCTTCATTGTGCTCGGTATATTTGGCATCAGAGTCCGATCTGGTGAGATTTCAGTACTTGGCACCACAATCACAGCATCGGAGAACATCCACTGGATTCATGCTCCTCACTGTCATGCCTTGCCCGTCATTCGAGCGTCTGAGAAGACACGCCTAGAGCTACACAGCGACAAAGCTGCCAAGCCGCTGTCCTGTATTTCTGCCCTATCACCACTATACCAACGCATATGGCATGAAAACGAAAGCAACTCCGAGGAGATGACGACTTCTGTTGAGGACAGCTTTCGAATAGTAAGCCATACCATGCTACGGTGTAGGCCGCATACTGACATGCCCAGCTTTGCACATCGGAAGATGCTCCTAAAAGAAGCATCATACAGGAGCTATTTTCACCGCCAGAATGGAACAAGGCAATTTCAGATATTGCAAGCTCAATCAAACTTGACCCAAGGACCCAGAGCTCGACTCTTGTGTGCGGCCCCAAGGGCGCCGGCAAATCAACCTTTTCGAAGTTACTCACAAACCGTCTTCTCACAATGGGGGATCGGGCGAGCACAGCACAATCAGCCACGGGCGTCGCAGTCATTGATCTTGACCCTGGCCAACCCGAGTATGCGCCGGCTGGGACCGTTTCTCTCGTTCATGTCACTAAACCTAACCTCGGCACCCCCTTTTCGCATCCTGGGTTACAACAAGCCGGTCTCGCAGTTCTACGCAGCCATGCGCTGGCGTCTGTATCTCCCGCCATGTCTCCTTCCCTGTACGTTCAATGTGCGACGGACTTGTACGATACATATCGCAGAAAATTGCGAAACTGCCCGTTAATCATCAACACGCCGGGATGGATATTGGGAACCGGACTGGATTTGCTCGTGGAGCTGATTACCATGATGATGCCTTCCCAGGTTGTCTACATGTCGGAGGACGGCCCGCTTGACGTGGTTGAAACTCTGCGATCTGCCACAAAGAACGACTTCTTGACACTTCCCTCTCAGCCGTCCGAGTATACAGCCAGAACAGGATCGCAACTACGCGCCATGCAGGCCATGTCATATTTCCACGTAGCTGGGTCTCCATCAGCCAGTCCAGCGGTTTTGAGCTGGAATCCCAAACCGCTATCTGCCATCCCGCCATGGGAGGTGCGCTACGCTCCGAAAAGGAAGGGTATCAAGGGTATCTTATCCTACGACTTCCAGTCGCCGCCGGAGCTCTTCAGAGCGGCCATTGACGGCATGGTGCTGGCCGTAGTCGAGATTGAAGACGGCGAAGCATTTCGCGACATAATTGCCGGCTATAGTCCAGCATCTCAACGACCCGCTGCTGATGCTACTGCGCAATTATCTTCGAGCGAAGCACAGGCGGAGAACCGCGATGATGATGCAGGAACAACGACGACAGCTGAGCTGAAAATAATCACATCACCGGAGGGCTTGCCGATCATCTCAAACACCAACGACGCCACTCTCGACCCTCGTTACTCTCGCACTCTCGGCCTGGCCCTCGTACGCGGCGTTGACACCGCGCGCAAGACGCTGCAGCTTCTCTCGCCCATCACCGAGGCCCAGCTGCAGGGCCCCCGCGCCGAGGGCCACAGCATCATCCTCGTGCACGGCAAGTTTGACGCGCCGACGTGGGCCTACGCCGAGGACTTTTTCTTCCAGCGCGCCACAGCGGCGTCGGCGTCGGCGTCGGCGTCGGCGCCAGTGGAGCTCGGGCTCCAGAAGGAGCCGCAGCAGCAACAGCAGCAGAGCGATCTCGACGTGACGTTTGAAGGCGAGGATGCTGGCGCCGTGCAGGATCAGGTCGGGGACGTGCGCGACGTGCCGTCGGTCCCCTGGCTGGAGATTCTGCAGGGCAACCAGAAACGGCCGGTGGGATCGGGCGTCTGGCGCGTGCGGCGGGATTTGGGCCGGAACACAGGAGAGTAGAGTAGCTCGAGCCTGTTCAGGCAGCAACGGAAACAGTTCATTTACGGCAAATGCATATGTGCACTTCATGCTACACCATCGGCTATTCCAAAGGCTCGATAGATCAGGGCGTGTTCAAGAGTGGCATGTATTATTCGACTGTGCCAAGGCTACATTCAAATACAGTCACGACGCGAGTCCGTTTCGGCTTTACGAATGCACTTTCCGGCTGATAGACACAGCCCAGAAATTCGGCTGTCGATGCAATACAACAATCGGTCAGGGCCAACTCAACGACATTGAACGCAACTCTTCTTGACCATTTGGATGCTGCGCATCGTGACTTGTCACGTAACACAATAATGTCGTACATGTCCCGTTTGCTGACGCTCATGCAAGGCAGTGGGCAGCTCCCCGAACCACGTATTCATCTCTGGGGTCGTTTCTAAAGCGCCGAGAGTGTGGTGAGCTCTTGTCCAAGCGTCAAAGCGCTGGCTTCGTAAATAGGTTCGGCTATCGCAGTTGAATGCGAGTTTTGTTTCTGGTCAGCTGCTAGACCATCTTGCAGGGGCCCACTGGCGGGATGATGTGATGATCTAACAAGGTACTTTTGATGAACGAAAAAAACGTGTCTCAAATTTTGAACACCGGCTCCGGCACAGGATGCAAGCCAACCATGGTTTTTGCTGGCACGGAATCATACCCTGCGGGCGAATCTCAGACGGACAAGGGCTTCGGCGACCAGGCGGCCGCAAGACATGCTCGAAGCATCGAGGGACCCATCATGACCGTTGCGTGATGCCGCATAATCAGGGGTCACACCCTGATTTGCAATATCAAAGGTTGAGTCTCCGCGTAACAAGCATGAGGGAATGCCGACCGGGCGTTTTGGCAAAAGCGCATCTGTTCTGCGATATCGGCCTCTCACGGCCATAATCTCATACTTACTTCAAGACGCGGCGCTCATCGCTCCCCTGGTCGGTGCAGACTTTTGAGATGAAAGACCCCCCTGTCGAGAAGGACCATCAAAGCCCGATTACGCCACGCGGAAGATGGCCCGTTCCCGTGGCGCGCCGCACGGGCTGGCTCCAATACAGAATGCCACGCAAACATCCCAGTTTGAGCTGAATGAAACCTTGGTGAGCAGAGATGGGGTGTAAATCGAATCATCTATGATAAAACTCAAATCTCGTGGCATCGTACGATCTCGAACAGCAATATACGATTGACCAAGAGCTTTCACACCGAGGCAAGTGTTCCGGCCGTGGAGGGTGTTGTCCCGGCTCCGGTGTCTGGCGCGGGGCCGTGCAAACGGTCGCAGTGCATAAACCTCCCGTGCGACGACCGTTGAGCTGAGTGGATACATGAAATCGAACGTTCTTGCGGCAAGGTCAAAGTCTATACTCGTAATTAGGCTTCTAAGCCCAGTAAATACGTAGCGGCAGGTGCGCTAGTTGCGGTCGACGACTCAACAAACCTGGATAATCGCAGCCACCACCCACCACACGTATGCGTACATGGGGCGCGTGGCACGCGGTATAGAGAATGGCGCAGAATCAAGGACCACAAAGAAAGCCGGTTACGCTTGCAAAGTGTTGTGCAATGTGACATGTAATATTCTCTGTGACATGTAGAGACCCGGCTTGCATGGCGACGGGCCGGCGCGCTGCCGTGTCGCCAGCATTGCCACTGAAGAATGGAGAAGTGGCCGGGTGTCTCTTGCCAGCTGGACTCAAGACTGTGCCTCACTTTGATGCGTGGGATAATGCGCGGGATAATGCGCGGGATCGCATTTCGCATGTAACCCTGGAGCCTTTACTCAGTGCAGGTTGAGCGACCATGCGGGTGCATTGCAGGGAGTCTCCTTTCGTTGACCAGCATGACATGCGGCTACTAAAACTCGGACGAAGTCAGATGGGCCAAGTAGGGTGCTGTCGGCGAGCATTATTAGGCCAGGCAGTCGCTCTATATCTGGCATGGAGGAATCTCGGAACCGGACCTCTACTTGAAGCAGGGCCGGAAGCAGGTCATAAGTTCTGATCTCATGAACTTTTTTATTTTATTTTTTTTGCTTCTTCTCATCGCATTCCGACAAGTAGACAGCGCCATCCCCGCCAGACGAAATGGGAGCAGGGAGGGAGCGATTCCGGTTCAGCGGGATGGCGGGGAGGATCAGCCCCTCGAGGCTGACAGGATTTCCACAGCGGTCGCACGAAGGGTAACTAGTCCAACAGCCAGGTGAGTAAAGAGACAACAAAATATAAACTAATGTTTCGGTGTCGCGTTGCTTTTCGCGAAACTCAAGGCGCGCGCTGGCCGGCCAAGTAGACACTGCAGCCTACAGCGACGCGGACTATGAGTAATAAATGAGAACCACTCGCTGTCCTGTTTTCTTTCATCTTCTTCGTTCAACTTGGCCCAGGATGTATTGGGCCCGATTCTCGGCTCTGTGCCTTCTTTTGGCTGCTCGAGTGCTCCGAGGAAAAAGAAAGTATTCAGAGTCGCCGCCAGTGGCCAGGGTCGCGATTGGCTGTACGTTTATTAGTCCAGCTGGCAGGTCAAGCTAAGCTAGCGGGATGGGACGTGGAGAGTCTTGGGCTTCATGCAGGCGGCCCAGAAAGGAAATGGGATATTGGATTTGTGAACAAGCGGAGCACGGCGGCTTGGTGGCTTGGTGGCTGCAACGGTGTTGCTGGGATGTGGTTGTGTGGTTGTGTGAGTGGTTTGGTTGTGTGATGGGGTTGTGAGGGGGGGCATCTTTCAATGTCCTCGACAGAAGCGATGATTGTAGAGCCGGGACTGAGCAATGATTAGAGCCAGCAGACGCCGCAACTCTTCAGAGGGAGTCATTCGCGCAAGATCTGTCGTCTGACTACGTGAAGTGTAGTCGCGATGATGGACAGATAGATACTGGACCGTTGGGGCCAAAAGTGGACGAGTGACGATACGATGGGCGGTAGGGTAGCACTGGGGGCTACCGAAAATAGAAAGGGACTGATGACAATAATGACGAGTTACAAACCATGCGGCGGGGATATCTAGAAGCAGGTTTTGTACGCGAGTGCGCCGAATTGTTTGTCCTTGTGGCCCAAAGCATGCCAGTACCATGTATAAACCAGGCTTGGCAGTGGTGGTAACAGACCCGCACCCAACTGTGACTTCAATCTGTTAACGCCAACAGAGCCAGGCTAGCTGCGTAGTGAAGCATTCGCGCCAGCGAGTTCCAACACGACGGCCTCGCTGGGCTGCATCGCGCTAGCCATCAACCAACAACTCCTAGCGCTGCTCGAAACGGTCACTTGAGCGAGATCAAGCATGTGACTCAATCGTAGGCTTTTTTTTACTGGTTTTACTTTAACAATTCTCCTCGACTTGGCGCCGTCGTGGATGGTTGGCAACGAGTGACAGTGTAATGCCATCCATGGTGCAGCAGGGGCAGTTAGCGTCAGGCTGCCCGAGGCTGAGAGAGCCCTGCAAGCCCTGCAACCCCTAACTACCTACACACCCTACACTGACTCGACCAGATGGCTGATGACCTATAAATCGGATTTGGCCTTTTCAGCATGCCGGTACTCTGCATTGCATGGAAAACTGGACTCGGAGCTCCTTGCCAGTATGGCCCGTATTTCGTTTTCTCTTCTTTGCACCACTCACTTGACCATCCTTTTACTCGCCTCATCCTCCAGCAACTCCTGCGCCAAGCACGTTTGCTCTGAGCAGCAACGGCACTGGCGTTCCTCCGCCCGCGCTCCGATGGTGGCACGTGGGTCCTCCAGCACCATCGTCCACTGTATTTGTCACTGTGCCGCAGGGGGATGTGCAGCCGGGAGCGCTAGGCCACCACCAGGAAGCCAGCCAGACCCGAGTACCTGGTAGAGGCTGCGTAGTGCACCGTCGTGCGCTATAGGCGGGTGCAGATCATTTGTATCTTGCTCATTACAGAGTACACCAAGCTTTATTAGCGGTTGTGGGAACCCCTGGGCAGGCCGAGCACACCAAGTCACCGAGTGAGTGTGCACGTCGGCCGCCCCTCTCGTACCCTCGCATCCCGGGAATGGATGGGCGTCCACGACCTAACCACTAACGTTAATAAACGAGTGACGCAGCAAAAAGTAAATCCGGCGGCCAGGCACCCAGGGCAAGTGCAAGGTCCGCTCAGAGCCCACTACAGCCTACAGGTAGCCGGCCGAAGCCCACTCAACACTGCAGCCCAGTCCAAAGACCCCTCCGGCCCTCGAAGCCAAAGCCATTTGCCAGCCACCACGTTCCCCGTCCTACAGCGCCTCAGCGCCTGCAAACCCCTCGATCCTGCTGGCACCCCGCTAGACACGCCGCTGACAGCCTTTCTTCTTGCACTGCCGGCCCCCAAGCCCCATAAGCCCGCAAGCCCGCAAGCCCCCAGTCAACTCCCCTCTCATCATCTGCTAACCAGGTGCCAGCCCCATCTCTCTCAACGCCTCTCTCCCACCTGCCCACCAGCATTGGCCTTGGCCTTTCGACGACACATCCAGCGTTTGCGCCCTCGCCTCAACCCTATCCGGTTTCCTCCCACGGGTTTCGCTACCTTTTGGAATAGAGGCATGCTTTCCCGCCAATAATACCCGTCTACAATGGACGCCAGCCCCAAGGACAACGGCCAGGTGCGCCCTGCCTGTACAGAGTGTCAGCGGCGCAAACAAAAGGCAAGTTAACGGGAGAACCACCCTCGCGGCCATGACGGACGGCGGCCTCCAACGCCCTCGGACTGCCATTGTTAGACTGGCGGTCCCTTGCTCTCATAGCCCGCGAATACTTCTGAAATCTCAGAACAACATCTAACATGCATGCAGTGCAATCGCCAGTGGCCATGTAATCACTGCCAGAAACGCAAAGTCGCAGATCGCTGCCGCTTCTCCCACGCCGCCGCCGGACCCTCGGAACGAACGCCCTCTAATGGAACTCGAAAGCGCAACCGCAACGGCGACGAGCAGGAGGCCGAATCTAGCTCTGATGGAGACGGCGCGGAAGACTTTGCGGCCCTCGGCTACGGCGGCGCACACTTCTTCACTAACCTCGAGGTTCAAACCGAAGTAAGACCGCGTCGCGATATTGAAAACAGCGCATCGCTACACCCCCAGCCCCTGCATGTGCTAACTGATTCTGTGCTTTAGAAAAAGCCCAAGCCTCCTGCAAAACAACACTGTATGGCTGCCTCAAACTGTCATCAACTAGAGCGTGCACTACAGGTGCTTCCTCCTCGCACGACAACAGGCAAGTTTCATAAACCATGCCAAGCGTGTCTCTACTTTCAAGCACGTACATGTTAACAACAAGCAACAGACGCCCTGGTCCAAAATTTCCTCTCCCGCGTCAACTACCATTACTACATCATTTACCCTGCTGCCTTTTTGCAGGAGTATCGCGAGTGGTGGATGGCCCGCTTCGCCTCACAACCTCTGGGCCTTCAGTGGACTTGCCTCTTGCTCATGGTATGCGCGTGCTCGACACAGTACGCTGATGCCGACTTGAAGAGGAAGCTTGAAACGGAACTTGGTGAACCGTTGCATCGTCTGTCCAACAAATATCACAATGCTGCTCGCGAACTTCATTCCGTCATCCCCATTAGCAGCAACCACATCCTCAACGTTCAACACCTACTGCACTCTAGCTACTGGTACAAGGCAGAGGCTCGCTTCGTCGAGTCCTGGCATGCGCTCAGCACTGCGATCCGTGAAGCCCAAGCTCTGGGAATGCACCAAGACCAACTCGCTGGCTCTATATCCGAATTCGATTTTGAAATGCGCAGGCGCTTGTGGTGCGTCCTCGATACCTGGGACTGGCAAATATCAGCTCTTCTGTCCCGACCAAAACTTATTGACCGCTCCGAGTGCAAGGTTCCCCTGCCCGCGCTCACATTAGAAAGCTACTCGCCTTCACCCTTGCTCTTCATGAAACTGCAATCTGAAGTTATTGGCGAGTTGGCCAACCGTTTCGGTTCTCCGCGAGAAGTCACATCTCCTGCTCAAATTGATCAGTACACTCACGTCATCATTAGCTGGATGCAGAGATTTCCGCAGGTCTACAGCCTTCACAATCCCGACATGTCTGTCGATTCGAAACACAACTGGGTCACGCTGCACCGCCACTACTTGCACACGATGGCTTATTCCATGTTGTTAGATCCTCTCCGCGCATACATGGCGAGACGAATGACAGCACAGTCGCCCCGTGACGACTTGAGGATACGCGATGAGGGCATTGCCTATACGCTAAAGCTCATGTCACATCTTTCCCAATTTTTCGAATTTCTGTATCCCAGGGATGCCAAATTCCACTGGGCTCTTTTCTCCATTTTTGACACGGCCGCTGTTCTCTGCTCAGTCATTCTGCACGATGAAGATCGCTGCATTTTGAATCGTCAGGAAATCTTCATGGCCATTGAATCGGCCAGATCTATGCTTGAGCGCCTGGCAACCGAAACCCGCACTGCGAAAACGTCATACGAGATATTGTCCAGGTTGTTGAAACGCATCGAAAACCCATACCTGCCCCCAAAGATGGCCGACAGTCACCACAAGCGCACCAGGCTGCTCGACGATTCGCTCACGCCGCCATTCATTCAACACGGCGACAATTCTGTCGGCTCGAGCGACGTGGACGACCTTGACGCTTACTCGGCGTCGCCCGTCGGCAGTGGTGGCGTCGCTCAGAGTACAAGCAGCACCTCACCGGTCTACGGCTCCGGCTATGTGGACGTGTCGGCGAGCTACCAAATGCCCAGCAACATGGCACCAGTTCACGATGGATACGACGTAACGTATACCATGCCGCCGACCTCGCAGGCACTTGCCGACGCTGCCCTGATGCCTGCGCCGCCCAATCCATACATGCCTCCGACCCCACGCGAGTCGTACGCGCAGCTCTCTCTTGACGGATTTTCGGAAGAGCAGCTGGGTGATCTGGCCACTCTTTGGAACTACCAAAGTTTGGATCTCAATTTCGTGCCCAGCCAACATCTCTAAACATTCGCAATGCCTGACCTGTGCGATTTTTCACGATTGGAACAAAGACGTACACGGATTGAATAAAGGACTTTTCAGAATCAAGGTATACCCGCATATTCGGCGCAATTGCTTTATTTCACAACGCTTGTCTTGGTTTAGAGACACCGACGGCGAAGGGACGGACCATGGATTGGCGTTGATGACGTGGTGTTCAATTTGTGCATCATTCTCAAAACAAAATAAAACAATATATCCTCCCATGCAGCAATGAAGTGTCGCAATGCTCACCAAGCGCCAAAGGTTTGACTGTTCTGCCATGATCCAGCATGTCGGAAAAAAGTCTTGCTCTTGCGCCGCTCGGCTTGTGTCATCCGCTCTGTCGCACTGATTGTGACAGGTTGTGACCCCTGCCTACTCGGTCGTACAATCCCACGCTAGATGCCGTGTCTCCTTGTGAAATGTACCCGTCTACCCGATGCTATAAGACAACAGAGGAACGAAAAAAAAGAAACAGGGGGGAGGCGGGCTTGAAATGCATCACTGTATTGACCCGCGTCACACAGTCCCGCGATATTGGCCCAGCGTTGTCGCTGAAAACGCTATTTCCTCGTCGTTCCTGCTCGAACCCCCTTCGTCTTTCCCTTGTCGCCAGATCTTTCTTCCTGCGGTCCGCCATTCTCTTCCCGCCGGTCCGACGAGGGCCCTGGATCGACCTCGGCTCGACACGTCGGCTCACGAGCAGGGGCGGCGGCCGTATTTTGAGCACCGGCAGGCGCTCGCGCGGAGGTTTCCTCTGCATCGTCGCTGCGGCGATGGAAGGCGAGCAGGCGGGCCAGCGGCGTCGTCTCCCTCCAGGCAGCAATTCCATCGTCCTGGCTGTATTCTGACGAGGACGATGCCGACGCCAGATGAGCCAGTGTAAACGTCGAGCATCCAATGCTCGGGATCCCTGGGTCGGGTGCCGAGCTTGGCTCTGCCGCGCAGACGGGCGGGTTGTCGGAGTGGCTGTTGGTGCAGGGACTTTTGTAAGTAAAATGGGGTCCGGGGCTTTTCTGGCATGTATCCTAGCAGACTTTGAATACGGGTTGGGACCGAGAGGGCATGTGAGGGGCTTACAGTCTGGGGGAGTGCGGATGCACGTCTGGAGGTGAAGCCGACGGAGGCGACGCCATGGTTGGCCGCTTCTGTAAGGGTAAGCCTGCCACGAATATAGACAATAAAAAAACACACTCTATCGTAGACTTACAAATTCTATTGCGCGTTAGAGTGTTTCTGCGATGGAAATGATTGCAAACTCTGACGTTGGTGGCCCACGCAAATGCAGACTGCGATGCAGATGTGTGTATTTGTAGTGTAAATGTATAAAGGCGACGAGCGCTGGAAAGCGATATACAAAGTAGTGACGTGGAGAACAAAGGGAACTAGTAGAGGTATTATACAGAATAACAATGTTATATAAAGCAAAGATTAAGATATGGAAAAAGTGAATTGTACAAGAGCCGTCATCTCTGGGGGGAGGGGAGCGTCGGCGACCCAATGACTTATACGTGCCGGTTCGCTCGAACAGCCCCCAAGAAAGCGCGATGCCCCCGCAGCAGGTGATTTTTCTGAATGTCTAGAACGTAAAGTTCTCGAGCCGTCATCGGCTAGACGCCGGTGACTTTCCTCCTTGTCTTGGTACGTGTGCTGTTACACGTCGGGTCGTACGACATTGCCCCGTGTGCGTGCGTGTGAGTGAGCCTTGGTGCCCTACAACTACCCACAGCTCTGTCACTTGTCACGCCCAACACCCGCAGATCGTGTGCGGGTGCATCTGTGTATCGGAGTGTCTCTGTGCGTGCGAGTGCGCAGCAGATTGGGTTACCTCACGAAGAGCCAGCGCCACACAGGCTGCACAAGACGGGTAGGTACCGTCTGCCCCTCTGCCAGCCAGCCAGACCCGGCCGAGACTGCTGAGGTCGAACGCCGTCACTGCGCCTCACCAACGTGATTGGAAGCAGAGTGGGCTGTGAGAGTAGCACAAAGAGGCCAGAGCGACGTATCAGACCGCTGCGTTAGGCGCTCGACTACGCTGGCCCCCTTCCATGCAGTATAAGCGGGAGAGGGGGGAGAACAAAGAAGAAGGGGAAGAAGAGGGAGAAGCGAGGGACGGCACATGCTGAACGGGCGTTGATTCGCAAATCGCATTCTGTCGTGCCGCGCGTTGCACAATGGTGTAGCCAAACGACACCCACTCACCCTACTTGTCTGACCGAGGGTCAAAAGCCCGCCCAACCACCGGCCGTCGCGAGGCTCAGGCAGGTCCCGAATGCCCGGTTCGACCAGTTGGGATCTAGTGCGCCTCCTGTGCGACATACAGACACATGCCGCCCAGGGTGCGCTGGACTGCTGCGTGATTGATAGTGGCTGACATGTTACCACCTACCCTTGCCATCGGAGGGATGGCTGAGAGCAAAGAAGGTAGAAAAAAAAGGCAAAATCAAGACAAGAGTCTAGATCTATTTGCGGAAGCTTTGGGCACAATCGTCCCAGGGTGAAGCGCGAATAGCCAAAGCAAAATCGTGCCCAACGGCCAATCTCATCTCTCCCGCAGCCAAGGAGCGTGCGTTTGCTTTTGAAACCAATAAGTACACTTGTAGCTGAAGCCAGTCTTCCGCGCGCGGCGAGAGAGAGGGGGGGGGGGAATGGCTGCGCATGACATGGTGTTCAAGTGATGATTGTGCTGCGCGCGGGCGGCTCGCAACCCAAGCGCAGCGCAGACAGATCATCACCCCGCCAAATGATGCGCGGGTTGGACGAGAGGGCATGCTATCCTGGCCATGGATGGGCTAGAGACGAGAGAGCCGGGGCGGGGGGTGAGGTATGGACAGACAAAGTATCCACGACGTCTAGTTAGTTGATCGGGCGCAAGTGTAACTAGCCATCTTGTCCGATTTCGTATCGGCGGGCGCGCTCGTCCGTCAGCCACGTTGCCACAAGTTTGGGGGGGGTAAAAAAAGGTAAAGGGAAGAAGAATCTTCCCAAGGCGACAACCGCCTCCGACGCCGGGGAAGCCATGCCGTCATGGCTCTTCTCAGCCTCGCCTTGCCTGCTGCCGTGCTGCCCAACCGAGCCACACGCACACGCACAACACAAGCCTTGCCTCCCCCATCCAACTTGGGCGAGGAATGATAGACTCGGGTTCGGTCTTGGAATAAAAAAAAGCACATGTTTCGCCCATGAGTGAAGGGGGATGTCTTGATTTGCTGCAAATGCCGTTGCGTGCTTCGCGCCCTACCTTTTTCCCCTGCAGGCTCGGGCATGCATTTCCGATGAGCGGGTGATGGGCTTCGACTCGCTGGGACGGAAAGCGCCGCTCCCGGTGTTGCAGATCAGCAACCGTCGCTAGGCCATGGAAGATGCAAACTAAAATAAAATGAAGCCCATGGGTGACGGACACTGTTGTGCAACGAGAGCTGCCGCCAGAGAGTAAGAAGCAGTAAAATGACAGCGCACACAACGTCCGTCGGACAGTCGTTTCTTCATCTTTTCATCGCTGGCAACCAATTTTCAATCATCCATCTTGGGCTGCAAATCCTCTTTCTCCGTTGGTCATCTGACGCCAGGTCCTTGCCAACTAGCCACTTACAAGGTGTGGCCTCCCAAGCCTCATCCCGATACGGCTGTCCCTCAGCCTCGACCCCGGGTGGGATGTGAGTGGCCCGCCCCCAAGATGATGACGGCACAGATTGGAAGGAAAAAAAAAAGAAAAAAAAAAGAGCGGGCGTCATGGCCAGAAACGGAAAGCGTTTCATTGGGCAGGCATACGGCATGCTTGGCTTTTGCATGCGTGAGTTATTAGCCAGGAGTGGAAGACGCACATGCGTTTCCGGCTGCTCGTCACACGGCTGCAGCGCGTCACGAGCCGCACGTGGTTTGCACAGGCAAATTTCCCCATGCGGCCTGTCCGGACGGGAAGGGGGGGCGGAAAGTTGAACAATTTGAATCCCTAGACATTTCTGACCTTGGTTGCCTTTCTTTGGATGGTGCGCGCGCTCGCGCGTGTCCGCCTTTTTGGGCCAATTCGGTTATTCAGCGGAATACTGGTTATCGCGAGGCCCTTTTGCCCAACTTGAAGCGGCTGTCGTCGTCATGTGATGATTACAGAAGGATCGATGTGTTTCAATTTGCCACTTGGTGCCCGAGTGTCATCTCGAAGAGGTCCAAGGGACAGCGAGCGGAACTGGCGGTCACGGCCCAAGGCAGAGGTTGTGCTGCAGAGTAGGTAGCCAACTACACCCCCGGCGAGAGTGACAAAACAGGTGCACTTATCGGTAGAATGCTTGTTAAAGATGTGCAAGCACGAAATTGTACGTATGGTTGTGAAAATAGGCCGAGTGACGGCTGTAGTTTTTAGGTTTACGCTCAGTACGCCGACTGGCAAGCATCGCAGCTTTTCATGTCGCATGGTTGCAAAAGAGGCAGCATTTCATCTTGATAGAAGCGCCAATACATGTAAAATAGGTAATGGTATGAAAAACAAGCAAGGTTGAAACGATTTGCAATCTGGCGGAAATACAGACGGCGCCAGCAACATGATGGAGTCGGGACACCTCGGCTCTTGCCGCGCCACAGTCCTGTCCTCGTAAAATTCAAGATGAAAATGCAAGCTTAATGTTGAGCAATGAGATGCTTTGCATCATTCTTGTTCACTTGTTCTTCTTTTTCTTCTCACCACTACTCTTCTTCTTGGAAGTGCTCGAGTAAGGCGCCTCGTTGGTGTAGGGATTCGTGTCGCTCCGACGGAGCATCTTGTCGCAACTTCCATCAGCAAAGTCACTCGTTGGTTGGCGTCGCATTTCCTTTCGCTCATCCACAACTTCCTGCGTCAACGTCTCTGGTCTGCCGCAATAGCTGTTAGCGGATTTTGCATTTCGTCGGCATCAAGGATTTGTGTGTTTCTTTGCGAAACAGCTCACTCTGAATGTCCATTCGACACTTCAATGGAAGTAAAGGATGCAGTCGCAGCTGTGTCCCAGTTTCTACATCTCCCTTTGGTCAGCCAGTGCAACCAGAGCGGGCAGACGTCTCCTTCAAACCTACCCCTCAGTACTGGGATTGTATGCCTCGTAGGGGTCTTCATTGTAGTTTGCGTTGTTGTCGCCGGCTTGCTTGCCGTCTTTTTTGCTCCTCTTGCCGGAACTATGCTTGTTGCTTGAGCTGCCCATGTTGAATGAGATGGACAGACGACTTGTAGTGTAGAGCAATCCAAAATGACAAGAAGAGAAAAAGAAATGGCAAAAGACAGTACACACTAAATAAAGTAATGAAAAATTGCGTTGACCTGGTTGCCAATGCACATCGCAACTGCACAAAGGATATGTTGCGTCTTATGTATTGCGTTGCGGCTCCCGCGCAACCAAGATGTCATGCAATAGCCCAGGCGAGGCTGAGCTGTATGTGTTACACACGAACAGGATTGGTGCCCAATACACCAACTCTTTCCCCGTATCACCGCGGATTGAACCGCAGAGTTCCAAAATGCACAAGAAAGAATAAAAGGCAATTTGATTGATTCGTTACCGCCTTTTGGTTGCGCCTGATTGAGGTTCAATTGCCATCTTGGGCAGCTTCTTCGCCACGGTACCTGGCTGACAAACGGCAGCGAGTCCAGGCTGTGCGCAAGTGGTTCGCAAAGGCACGGCATCCAGCGCGACCCTTGGGGGCCGACTTTTTCGCAAAGCCTGTGGTAGCACTCTACAGACGACGGATATGCCACCAAACCGAAAAGCTTGCATCATCAAAACTCTGCTTGCTGTCGTTTGCATCCCACGATCGCGTCCCGTTCCCCCTCCCTCCCCCCTGGCGGTTCAAGCCTCAGATGTGTGTTGGTGGGAACAGCCAGCGCATCGACGCACGAGGCAAGGGGGGGGCCATCGGGCAATATTGGCCACTGCTTCAAAATGAGAAAGGAAAAAAAAAAACATGACACCATTCCTCAGCGTCTCGCCTTCTTTCCTCCATCGAAACGCTCCGGAGACTGACGTTGGCGGCGCCCGCACCTATGCACTCGTTGCTTATTCCCCCATGCACGACCTGGACCCGACCCTCTGGATACACTAAAACTTTTTGACGAACGCGCCCCAGCCGACCATGGAGAGGCAACGACGAGTCGGGAACCCCACGGCCCCATGCCAGGCAACGTGTCAATGTGTTTTGCAATCTCTCTTTCCCCCTTGTCGGGACCTGTCTGACCCAGCTCGTCGGGGCGGTGGGGGATACATGCAGCCAACTCTTACGTCGCTCCATCGTCTTGCTCCTTCTCACGGCTGGGTTGGCCAACGCTTGGCCCGGTAACTAACTAGCGTTGTTCCCGCCCTTCCCCGGTCCCGGTTCCAAGCAGCTGGGACGGACGAGTGGGTTCGAGCCGGTCCCCTCTCTGGTCGACAGCAAAGCCGGCCGGAACCCCAGCCAGTTGGGACAGGCAGTGCGCCCGCCACGCGATTCTGATAGCTCGCTTGCATATGCGTGGAATATGACGGCGGGTGTGTCCGTGCAGCAGCCCAGGGGTTTAGTCGAGTGAGGCCTTTGTTTTGCAAGTTTACGACGAGGGCAACCTTGCGGCCTGCAAGCCTGCCGGGCTGGTCAACGACTGCGATTCAAGGGGCGATGAACTACGCCCGTCTGTCAAGCCAGGCAAGGCTGTGCGAACTTGCGCTGACGGCAAAGGCTGCGGGATGGCACAGTGTCGACCGTGGGGTGAAAATAGGACGTTTCACCCTGCTTTCATTTCTTTTTCCTCGACCCATCAAATTGGTGAATATTGCATGTTGAGACTGTGAGACATGCTGATATGACAATGCAGGCCGACAGCCAACTGGGCCTCACCCTAGAATGGGCGGAATGAGATGACTTTTCACGCGCACCACGAAGCTTGAGAAAAAGAAAATGCGGGAAAAACGCTAAATTTAGGCCACAGCTTCGGCTTCGCCTGCTGATCTACCAATTTCCTGTCTGACGAATACGGTTGTCCTTGAGTGGTCAAGCAGCGCACAAAAAGCACGAATTCTAAACATAGCGTCGTCTGAACACCATAAAGTTGTGAAAAGCACCAAAAACATTTGCATTGCGTCTATGGCATAAACCGAAACAAATGTAACTAAACAGCTATGGAACCTGGGCTTGGAGTTGTGCAGTGAGAATCTGCTCAGTCACTGCCGCACCAGCCACTGGATGGGCCCGTGGGCCGGCGCGTCGAGGCCATATTCTTCTTCGGCACGCAAAAGACCAAGCCTTCGCTTTTCCTGCGATCGACTTTCGTTTGTACGTCTCCTATGTAGCGCAGCTGGTAAGTATTGGCAGCCATTGGTGGCATGTGGCTAGCGAGACGTCCCAACCAGACTGACAAGGTGACTTACTTTGGTTCGCCATGGACGAGGGTTTCGGTAGAGCCATGCAAACCGCTCCTTTCCACATCTCCGAGTCTATGATGGTAGTTGTTCAGTATAAAGGTCGCTGACAAAGGCAAAGTTTGAAAGACCTACTCGGCACGGCAGCAGTTGACAGTCGTCGAGTCGGTCATGGTGACAAAGTCGGAAGAAGGCCAGATGAATAGATACTGAAAGGTGATGGATGGCATTGAACAGAGGGAGAGAAGATGGAATGATGAGCAGGAGGAAATAGTTTCACACTGCTTCGAGGAGAGCTCTTTAAATATGCAGCGCGAGGGCTAAACCCACTGGCCGTACCGACCTGGTGGGAGAGGAGGCAAGGGAACTGGCAAGGATTTGTTGGCTGAGATGCAGGCGCAGACTCCAAAAGCAAGGTGCAGCAGGAAGCCAACTGTACGAATTGCGCAAGGCACCCCAAGAATGTATCGCTTCCATGCCTACCGAGAGCCGGCCAGAGGAAATCTGCTGCCAGCTTTGCAGGCCATGGAGCCGACCCGTCCACCTCGTCGCAGTGTCGCAAGTGTGTGTGTGTTGACGCCACGCATCTATCTACTTTGGGACCAAATTTTCTCTCCCCTTCCTGCCGATGCGCAATAATCTTAATTAGCCAAGAACGTGGGAGAATCCTGCCAGTACTCATCTGGCAACGACCCCGAACGACAAGGGGTCGGGAGGCGTGCGTGGAGCAACACGCAGGACGCTGCAGGACTCCAACTGTTTAATTCGAGGACTCTTGCTTCCGTCCATGCCAACTTTTGTCCCAGGAATGAGGCACTGCCGTGTCGACTCTGGCCTGCCGTGAGCTGCAGCCCTGACGTCGTCACTGGTGCAGAACGATGCTGCAGCAAGCAAACAAAGAGTGACTTGACTCGCGTCCGAACAGTAGCCAATGACAGCATTTCACCGACAAGCTTTTTTTGCCGGCATCGTCTCCCATGCGCCGGGACTTTAACCAGGTGCCGATGAAGCACGGATCTCGCTCGTTGAGAAATAGAACCCACCTCTTCGACCAAGCTCAGACTACAAAAAGGCCTATGCGGGGGATGCGCGATGGTGAAGACGGGGTCATGGCCAGTCTTGGCAGGGCGCGGGCGCGCCTCGTCATTGTGGAAATGAAAAGTGACATGAGCATCTTCTCTCTCTTTTTTTTCTTCTTGTCTGCCACCCTGCCTGCTGCAATGGTGCCGAAGAATGACGGCTACGAGGGTGTGGTCAGAGACGCCAGACGTGCATCTCCAATCACGGGCGGCGTGCGCCGGGGCCAAGCGAACAGAATGGAAGCCTATTTCGTGTCCTTCTAGAAGGAAAGGGGGGGACATCGGCGTACACTCTCATTCAAGCCGATCCTTGCCCTGCCAGTAAGAATGGCCTCGTCTGACCCTGCAGCAGCCAAGGCGGGGTCTGCGCTGTGTTGTTGTTGTTGTTGTGGTTGTAACATGGGCTGCCGCCAGCCCCTGACATGATGGGCCAAGCAAAAGGAGAATATTGTTTTGCTGCCTCTCCGTACGTAGATGCATAAACTCCTGGGGTCGATGATGCGAGATTTTCGGGATTTGGTTCCAAAAGGGAACATCTCTTGTCGCCTGGCCAGAGCGTTCCCAACATGCCCTGTCCAGCTGCACTCCTGACACGCGTTGCCTATCGGACAAGTAGGGAAGCGCACCCGTTGCGTTGTCTAGAGGGCTAATACACATCAGCATTAACGACGACGAGAGGTTTCGTAAACTTAGGCGAACTCCCGTTTTAGCAGCATTCCTTGACTGAGGGCACCGCCTGCATGACCCAAGGACCAGACGGCGAGACACGAAAGAGGTGGCGTCGTCTGTCGTCCAAAGGTATCCGTTGATGCTTCCCAGGTTCTCCCCGCCCCCAGCCCCAGGCAACCTCGCTGTCTGCAGCGGCACATCAGATCAGCGGGCCTGGCTGGCCCCGGCGTCTGCCGTCATTTCTCCTCTGCCAATCTCTGCTGTGGCGCCTCTGCCTGTTCTCACTTGCCCAGCCAATCCATTCCAAATCGGTGTCGCCTTGTCGCCCTGGGTGTCTGTTTCAGCCCATTTTTTTTCCCTCTCCGAAAAACAAAGGGGCGAGGGACAGCGCATCGTCGATTTGCACCTGCAGTCAGCGGCCTTGGGAAATTTTCCCCTCTGCAGGTTCTCTTGTTTCCGAATGTCTTGGACGACCGGTTTGTGGCTTGCACCCTTTGGATACGAATGCGGGAACAATTGACAGTTGACGGGATGGCAGGGGGGGGGGGGGGGGGGTGTGGGGGTGGCTGGGGGGTGGGCGGGGCGTGGGGCGGGGGGCGGGGGGTGGGGGGGGTGGGGTGGGGGGGTGGGGAGGGGGGGGCTGGGGCGGGGGTGGCGGGGGGGGGGGTGGGG
>JAPFRW010000189.1:0-46563 GCA_030778065.1 Akanthomyces uredinophilus | reverse complement strand
TCTGGGTGGGCTAAAAGCGGCGAACAGTTGTTTTCACCAGGTGCCTGCTTCCCGTCGCGGACGTTGACTCGCAAAGCTGCGGACAGTCACAGCTGGCGAGTCGGATATCTGCTTGCTCCCGTCTTTACCATTTCTCTTCACCGCGGTGAGTTGTCGTTTCCGCAGCATCTCGCTCCGTCCTGGCGGACAATCCAGACGAAGCGGTGTGGGCGGCACCCTACATGGTAGAGATATTGCTGGGCCAGTACATACGCGCAGCTCATTTTCTCCCTTGGCATTGAGGAAACACAAGTAAAAGCAGTGCATTAAATCAGTTTATCTAGCGTTTGGCTGGTGAGCTGTGATGAATTGCAGAAATGCCATTATCAAAATGCCCCAACATTTGTAGCCTTCTAGCACCTACCTGTTGCTACATGCTCATTTTCGACAACTCTGGCCGCATTCATCATGGTTGCCATCCACAAGTCATGAATCATCGAAAAGCCAACGGCTCTGGAAGCGCTTGGTGGCGCGAAATTCCTCCGACAACGTGACCAACTCGACGCATCACCTTTGCGATGGCATGCCATGTTCTGGCTGCAAGCCCGCTCCGTCATTGTACGATTGGCAATCGAGAATCCTACGCCGTCAAAGCATAAACTGCGAGCATGATACCGTAGCTGCGCTTCCTGATGGCGCCATTATCTAAGATGAATATTATACTTCCCGGGCTGCCGCCCGCATTGCCCAGGCGCTCGGAGCATCCCGAGATGGTTCCTGGCGTCAACGCTGCCGCGGAACAAACTTTGGCCAAGTTGGCTTAGGACTCGCGCGGCCGACTGCTCTTCAAGTATAAAATGGCTTGCTGCCGCACCTAGAAGTGGGAAACCCTCCTCTTAAGGAAGAAATAAAAAATAACAGCCAGTCACCAAGAAAACTACCCACAATGCTTCTGCTCAAGGACGAAGCCGCACCCTCCCCCACACAATCGCCCACCAGGTCGGCGCAGCCAAGCGGCACAACCAACGAGCAACCGGAAAGATCCATCGCGTGGGCCAACTACCACACCACTCTAAATCGCTTGGTAAACGTGTCTCGCGATGGCGAGACCGGGCGTCAGCAATATCACCGCGTAGAGCGAGAGCTGTGGCAGCGCACGACCAGGGACGGGCAGACTGGGCGTCCCGACCAGCGTGCCGTCTTGGTAGAGATTCGCCGACAGGAGGACCTGCGCCAGCAACTGGAGATTGAGATAGAAGACAGACGCCGCGAGCTCAGGGAAGAGCAAGAGAGACGCCGCGAGGACGATGTGCAAGGCTACCGCGAAGCGCTGCTTAGCACCATCATGTACCGGCCGCTGCCAGAGGCGTGGCGGGACATTGCTTGGGTGAGGCAGCGACTCGAGCAGAGGCCAGCTCTCACACTCCAAGAGTTTCAACAAATATCCTCGCAGGCTCCGCGATGAAATGGGCGACTGTCTTTGGATTAACCTGGACCGTGGCTGGCGTCGGCGCAACAATGAAACGATTTAGCTCGTCGTTGCTCGCCCTTTTGGATGATTTCATCACTGACTCTTACTATTGATTATCGTGCTTTTCAAATATACCCATTCCGCTATTTCCTCTAGAAACATTCTTTATTTTTTTTCTGGAAACATTCTCTGAAAGTGTCTTGTTTCAACTGTGACGTGGCTTACACGGCAATCGTGGTGGGGGAGCCGGCACCACTTTGTCTCGCGCTATCGATTAACCTTGGCTTTGGCCAGCTCACCCATCACCAGTGACATCTGCCACGAACAACTCCAACCTCGACCACCACCACCATCACCACAAACGCCGGCCGGTGATGACAACATGGCCACCATCGAGCCGCAACCGCCCGAGAGCGCCCTCGACGCGCGGGTCGAAGACTACCTCGAGGACAAGCTGCAGTCGGCCGCCGACCTCGACGCCCTCGACGCCCTGCTCGAGACGGTCGACCTGCAGCGCACGCAGCTCCAGACGCAGCTCGACGCCGCCGCGCGCGACCTCGAGGCCGCGCGCCGCACCACCGACGACCGCCACGGCCTGATGCAGGAGCGCATCGCCGAGTTCCGCGCCCTGCAGGACAGCATCGACGACCGCGTCCGCGAGACGGCCGCCTCGGACGCCCCCGCCGAAGCCATTGCCCGCCTGCAGCGCCCGATGCAGAAGCTCCGCGCCGTCGAGCGGGCGCGCAGATACCTCACCCTGCTGCAGGACGTCGAGCGCCTGCGCGCCGACGCCAAGGTGCACCTCCCCGGCAGCCCCAAGGCGGCGCTAGAGCCCTACGCCCAGCTCAAGGAGCTCGCCCTCACGCTGCGCGGCCTGCCCGGCAGCGAGGAGCTGCACCTCGTCGACCACGTCGAGGCCGTGACGGAGAGCCTGTGGGTCGAGATGAAGCAAATCATGTCGGAGGAGCTCGAGGCCGTGCTCAAGACGCGCGGCTGGCCGCGGGTCGATCCGCAGTCGGAGATGGACGACGAGTGGATCGCGTGCGTCGAGAAGCTGGTCGACATTCAGATGCCCGAGATACTGCACAGCCCAGAGGTGGTGCCGCTGCTGCCCGTCGACGTCATGGCCAACATTTTCGTGGCCGAGTTCCGCTTCCACTTTCTAAGCGACAAGCCGACGAGCAAGGCGCAGTCCATGGGCAGCCACTGCTTTCCCTGGTTCCTGTCCATTGTCGAAAAGTGGGAAGACTTTTTCCGCGATAACCTGGCGCCTGTCCTAGCTGCCAAACTTCACAACACGCCGGCGGCGGACAGGACAGTCTATGCCGATCCCGTCTGCGCGCTGGTCACGTCCCTGCTAGTGGTGATGCAGGAAAAGGTGCATGCCGTGGCCAAGGAAGCTGTTGGCAACACACCCTTTCTGAGCACATTCGTCGGCCAGCTCATCAACTTTGACGACGCGATCCGCTCGCGCTTCAACTACGACGGCGGCGATGCGGAGAATGGCTGGCCGGGGCTCACGGCCGAAGTCCTCGCCGACCACTTCGAGGTCTGGTTCGAAGCGGAGCGCAAGTTTGCGCTGGAGCGGTTCGAGACGATCATGGAGGCGCCAGACGCGCGCAAGATTGACTACGACTACGCCGTGGCGGGCAAAATGAAGCCGACCTTTGCGGCGGTGCGCATTGCGGACCTGCTGCGCACCATCACGACGAAATATGAGAGGCTGCGCTCATTAAAGTACAAAGTGCGCTTCCTGACGCGCATCCAGCTCGACATCCTGGACGGCTACCACGACCGGCTTAAAGGGTCGCTAGAGGCATACCAGTCCATGACGTCGGCGCTGGGCCGCACGCTGCACGGCGCGACAAAGGAGCAACTCGCTGCGCTGGAGGGCTTGGGCGCGTTGGAGACGCTGTGCAAGGTGATTGGTAGTGCGGATCACATTGTCAATGCGCTGACGGAATGGGGTGATGAGGAGGTTTGTCATGATCCCGCGAGGATGCGTTTCTGATGCTAACTTTTTGGCAGTTCTTCACCGAGCTCTGGGACCAACTGCAAACATCGTCCGGACCGGCGAGCGGCAGCAGCGAGCTGGACGGCGAGCAGGACATAACCGGCTCCAAGGGCCAAAATGGCGCCATTTTTGATGAGACCATTGTGGCGTACAGCAGCCGTCGCAAGGCGGCCGAGGAGATTCTGGTGTCGACGCTCACGGATGCGCACGCAAAGGCGTTTCGCGCCTACACACAACGGCCGCAATGGACAACCATTGGCGATGCCGACGCGATAGGTATGTCGTGACTGCAAGATTTCCTGCATCATAATTACTAACATGTGTGCCAGACCCCTCGCAGTTGTCGATTACCGCTGAGCTGGATCTGCCGCTGTCGAAACTAAAGGAAAACTTTGACTTTTTATACCGGGCGCTCTCCAGCGCCGCGTATCGTCGCGTGTGGCACCGCGCGCTGAGCAAAGTCCAAGATTTGCTGTGGCACAGCGTGCTCATGAAGCACCACTTTACCACGCTGGGCGCCGTTCAGTTTGCGCACGACGGCCAGGCGCTCGCGGCCGTCATCGAGAGGCACCTCTCGGGCGGGTCGTCGGCGCTGGAAGAGCTGCGCGAGGCCATGGAGCTGCTGCGGCTGCCCGTTGCGCTGCCGGAAGGCGTGGCGGAGGGGCTGACGCTCAGGCAGGCGAGCGAGCGCGCATTCACCGACAATGACGCCGCGAGGGTGCTGCTCGAGGAGATGCAGCTGCAGAGCCTGACGCCGGTGAATGCGCGACATGTGCTGCAGCGGCGGGTGGAAAACAACGAGAACACGGGATGGTAGCAGGGGGGGGGATCCTTATGGAAGGATACCAATTATAAACGCAAAGTAATTGGCAAGACTCATGAGTAGGAGATTAGAGTCGTGACAAAATGTACAAATATATTATACAAGCCAACCAGTCTCGTGATTCGAGAAAATGCTGAAAATTGCTTTTATTGTTGGTTTTTTTTCTACCTTTGCGCCGATTGATGAAATGCTCGCAAGTCTCTATATTGCGAAAAGCAACCCAGGGGGATATAAACAAGCCCAAGACTAAAGAGGACCACATGACTACCAAAAACCCAACCTCAAGCAGCACACGCGAAAAGAATCTGCCCAACTTTGGAGAGCACCACCTAGCCCAGCGCGCGCATCGTCATCTCCACCACCGCAAACGTGCCCGCGCTGACGGGCATGGCACGCAGCAGCGTCGGGCCGATGCCCTTCCAGAAGCCTCGCAGGCCGTCGGCCCTGTAGGTCGCGGCAAAGCACGCGCGCATGGAGCCGTATTTCTGGTCGGCGCCGAAGCCGTCGGTCTGCATCTTGCTCTTGACGACGTCGAAGGGGTACGAGGCGAGCCAGAGAAACTCGCCGGCGAGGCCGCCGTACATGGCAATCTTCCAGCCGGGGACGTCCTTGCGGTCGACGCCGGTGCGGCGCGCGTCGCTGTTCATCATCCACTCAAAGGCGGTGAACCAGGCGCCGTAGGCCGTGGCCTCGCGCATGAGCGTGACGGACGTGCCGCGGTAGAGGCCGCCGAGGACGCCGCGGTGGGCGACGAGCTTGCGCACGCAGTCGACGGGGCCGGCGTACAGGCGGCCGGCGCCGTGCGGCTGGCTCTGCAGGCGGATGCGGATGTGCTCGATGGGGCTGGAGAGGGCCGTGTTGGCGACGCCGGCAAAGGCGCCGGCGGCGTAGTACTGCGAGTAGGCGAGGCGCTGGCCGGGGAGCGTGCCGTTGCGCTCCTCGAACCAGCGGCGGGCGGAATGGAAGGCGGCGAACTGGACCGACACGCAGGCGCCGATGCCGATGAGCGGCGTCAGGGTGCCCTTGTAGAAGGCGAGGCCGCCCTCGTTGCGGTAGATGGACCTGGCGGCGTCGAGGGCGCCGGCGTACTGCGACGTCGTCTGCAGGCGCACCTTGACAATGTCAAAGGGCTGGCCGATGAGGACCTGCGCGACGCCGCCCATGGCGCCGGAGAAGAGGTCCTTGACGGCCTGCGAGGGGCCCTGCGGGGGGTCGAGCTCGACGACGGGCGCGCCCATTGTGGTGGTGGTGGTGGTGGTTGTGTAGGTGAGGAGGATTTCGGAGTAGCTTGTCGAGGCTGGCGGGCGGTCTGCGGCGCGGCTGGCGTCGGCGTGTTGTTTGCGGGCTCTGGCCTCAATCGCGGCGCCTGGTCAATTGAGGGACAAGAGCAGCACGTCGCAGCAGAAGAGAGAGAAGAAAGTATAGTTGCTGCTCGGAACACTTCCTGAGCAATTGGTGCGAGGAAAGAGAGAAAGAAAAGGCGATGCGGCAAGGATCAAGGAAAGAAAAAAGAAAGTGGTTGGAGGGGCGCGGCGACGGACCGATGGGCAGAAGAGGTCCGATGTCGTGCTCGGCAGCGGCCATGACAAACGGCTTCCTCTTGTTTGCCCAATTTCGTGGTGTCATGGGCCCGCTGCAAGTTCCCCACAGCGGCCATGTTCAGTGCGCTACAGCGCCCTCCAGGTTTCCCCGCGGCGAGATTTCATCAGGGGATAAATGGTCCACTGGCGGGGACATTTACAGTGGGGGACCGCGCTGGAGGCTGTGAATTGCCTGTGCTCGCCTGGTTCCAACGTTGGAGGGGGTTAGAGATGAGCCAAGCCAGTGTTCGGATGCAAGTTACAACGAAGCAACGTGTTGAAAAATAATAATAAAAACGTAGAGAAATAAATGGCATCCTAACCTGACACTAGGGCATACATGTATATTTTTTTTTTCCCCCACGCATACTCACTCTCCAACCCAGCACAACGGCGCAGGTCTACACCGACGAAAGCTTTTGCTAATGAAATATGGAATCAATCCGAGTTGAAACAAATAAATCGTATAAATCAATAAATGAAACTAAGTAAGCTCGACAAAAGAGACAAAAACTCTGTTAGGCTTTGAACCTCTCTGCATTAGTGTCATGAAGCCGTATCTTGTCGTTGCACGCCCGGCGCTGGCCGCTTTCCAATGTCGTCAACCTCCGACAGCCGCATTCGATAGCATGGCCATTTTTTTTTACCATCCAGCCGTAGCAATATGACACTAGTAAGTATCAGATTGAGAAAAGAAGAAAAAAAAAACTGACACTAAATAACTATATTCACCGTTTTACATCTACTGTTGGCTGCCATAATGGCATGTGCTCAAGCACGCCCACGCCCACGCCCGCCATGCTCGCTTGACCTCAAACAGCTCCATCATGATGCAGCCGCCGACCAACAAGTCCATCACCATGCGCTCAAAAACCTCGACCAGAAGCACTCCCAAATCACCACAAGACCGCAGCCACGCCGATGCTCATCCAGCCTACGGGTTGACGTACGGCGGCAGAATCCGCTTCCCCCCGTCCAGCCTCTTGACGTGCAGCCTGTCCAGATCCACGCCGTGCAGCACCCGCACATTGACGGGATGCATCTTTGCATGATATGCCATGTACGTGCGCACCCCGTCCTGACGTGCCGCGTCCGCGTCGGGCATCCTGGTCGCGGCCTCGTCGGGCGTCGTCTGCGCGTTGACCGGGTTGCTCATGCTGACGCCGCACGTCCTGCAAAACGGCTTGGCCAGCATCTCGTGGTTGAAGCGGTACCGCGCAATATCCTCCTCCCTGCCGGCGAGGACGACCTGATCCGTCTGTGGATAGACCCAGAGATAGGCATTCTGCGCGCCCCAAATGTTAGAGCCATACAGGCTGACGTAGAACAAGTGAAAAAACAAAGGCAAGGGGGGGTCCTGGGCATGACTTACCCGCTCGCAAATGCTGCAGTTGCATTCAATCATGCCAGAGTCCTCGTCGTCTTCGAGCGTCTTGAGCCTGGCCGCAATGGTGAGCTTGCCGCAGTGGCAGCTGCCCGTGTACATTTGGCCGCCTTCAACCTCGGCCGTCGGCAAAGGCCCGGTGTGCTTGGGCTCTTTGTAAGGAGAACCGATCTTGGTCCCATCGACGCTGAATTCTTCGTTAGAACCTCGAGTACAGCCACGTTACTCTGCTGCGAAGGACACTTACACCGTGCGCTTGAGCGTCCAGGTATTGATGCCTTGAATGGCGTGCACCTGTACGCGTTAGTCCAACAAACATTTACCGCCACGGACGAAACATACATTTAGGAAAATATCCTTTCCAGGCGCCTTTACGCTCGGCACTGTAGCCAGCACCGCCGTTCCGCACTTGGAACAAAACTAGTCGCCGTCAGCACCCAACATACTCTTCAGAGATTCTCGTGGACAAGGCCCACCTTGTGGTGCAGCATCTTGGTCCCAAACGTGTACTCGGACAGATCCTCGAGCGAGCCCTTGACCACCTTGAAGTGCGTCTTGGAGTTTGAGCTCACAAACAAGTAGCCCTTTTTGCGGCAGATGCTGCACGGGCACTCGGTCACGGTCGTGATCTCGGGCAGCTCTGCCTCGTAGATGAACGCCCCGCAGTGACAGTTGCCTCTATAAGTGCGAAGCGGAGCGTCTTGATTGTCATTTGATGCCATACTTGCCTACTATTGATGCTGAATGACTCCTCAAAACCTGATGAGTAGGTACCTGGAGAATCTATTACAATTATGAAGTTGAAGATATGACGGTGGTGCTCGTTTTGAGGACTTGCTCGTGACGAGAAGCCGCCGATCCTCGAAGCCGGCTGGCGTCGGCGAGCTGAAAAGAGTAGACTAGGCAGCGCGACGCGTAAGAACTGGTCGTCGCTAAAACGCTGGAGCGGTGGAAAGAAAAAGTGAACAAAAGAAAAAGCAAGGATTAGGCTGCCACCTTGTCCATGAATTCTCCATCGTCAAGTGTTGTGTGAGTGCGTCGATATTATGCGGCTGATTTGCTGCATTCACGACGACCTTCTTTGATTGGCACTGGTAGTGTGAACTTGCCATCCAGCAATCCCTCCAATCTTACCGGCCACATTTGAATCGGGACATACGGCTCCGCACATAATGGAATACAGCTGGCGGCGGGAGGACAGATGGGCGTCATGAGCCAATAAGCTAACTGACTTGAACAGCTAGCTTGAACACGACAGACGAGGCTGCCAATAGTCCTAGTCCTTCACAGTCACCCACGGGCAAGATTCGGCAGGAATACATTCTCCTGAATAAGGAAAAACCGCTGGTGACAAAATGGAGATTGAGAACGTTCTGCACCAGCCCGCCTCCGGAACGAACCAAGCTCTACCCGCGACTTATCTTGCTTCACACTACTGTTTCGTCGCAAGAAAGGCACCTGCATGCTGCAACGAAGAACGCGCGTGATGAAGGTTTATTCTACACAAGTCACCGAGCGTGTTAACAATTTACAAATGCGGCAGGCCAAGAAAAAGTCAATATGCTTCATTAGGCAGAGAAATTTTGTCTAAAACTCCCATACTCCTCTATTTCGTCTCTCGCTTCCCCGACCGCGCCGCCGTATCCTCCTCGTAAAAGGCAATCGCCTCCTTGAGCTTGCCAATCACTTCCGGCTGGTTGCCAAACGCCGTCTGCAGGGCCGTCTCCAGCTCGCCCTCGACTGCGGCCAGGGGCTTGGCGCCCGGCCTGCCGCTCTCCGCGTCCTTGACGCGGCCCGCCCAGCGCTTGGTGAAGCCGTAGATGGACTGCCGCAGCAGCTCGTCCAGCTGCTCACCCATGTCCTCGACAGTCAGCGTCTTGGCCGTCACAGAGGGCGGCGCAGGCGTCGGCGCCGCGGCGCCGCGCGACCACAGCTGGCCGCCCAGCATGGTGCCAATGTTGCCGACGATGCCGACAAGGTTCTGCGGGCTGAGCGTCTCCCACATCTGACCAAAGTGCTGCATGGCCTGTGGCTGGCTGCGAATATCGCCAATCTCGAGCGACAGCAGCTCGTTCTTGATGATGAGCAGATTCTTGACCATGAATAGGTCTGCATCCGTGCCCAGCTTTTGTGCTTGAATGCGTGAGGAAGCCTGCTGCAGTACTTGTATCGCCTCACGCACGACACGAAAGACGACCTGGCTGTTTTGGGACTATACAGGGTCAGCATTTTGCCTCGTTCCGCAGCAGTGGTAGACTCACTGATCTCTCTTTGGGCATGGCGCGGTCAAACATTCGCAAAAGCTCGACAGCCTTCTGCACCAAGGGGTATGCGTTGGACGAGGACACACCGTCCACCACGGGGCCAATTTTCAGTGTATCGTCTGCCACGACAGCCTTGGTAATAGACTTGCTAATCTCCGCCTCAAAGACATTGTCCACAAACGGCCACAAGTGCTCAACAAGCAGGCGAGCAGCATATTCCCGGTATTGCTTGGGCGCAATCGGGTCTTCGTCTTCGTCAGTCTCCGATATGCCATATTCGTTGGCAATCCACCCAACAACATTGCATACAGACTGAATTTCAGCAGTTTGGAACGCGGTCTGAAGCTGTGTGGCCATTGGTTGCAGGTTTCCCGGATGCACCATTGTCGTTTGCACCGTCTTGATGGACTGAAAAACCGAATCAGAAGCAGTGTTCCACGTAGGCTCAATGTTGAACACCTTGAAAAACAGGCTGTTTTCATTGTGCACTCGCTCCAATGTCTGCTTTATGTAATTGCGCGATGCAGTCTCCAGTGACAAGTCCTTGGTTTCTTTTTGGTACATCTCCACATCATGCTGTGTTAGCATCTTTACGTCTCGATCACGAGTAGTCAGATATGTGCGGAGCATGCTCAGTGTCGAGCTGGAAAAGATGGAAGAATTGCGTATGTCGCTGTCGAACCGTCCGTGTTGGTCGTATACACGCCGCGTCACTTTGTGAATATTTGGTAGCAGAGCATAGGAGTCGGTGAGCATTTCTTCGAAACGGCCATATGCAAGCGCATGCCTAGTTGATTCCGACTTTGTTGCTGATAATTGTCTCGCTATCTCCGACGAGACCTTTTCGAGCCGAGAGCTGAAGCCATGATCCAGCAAGTGCAGAGACTTGGTCAGCAGCGCATTGTATCGTGCGAGGTACGAGTCCCGCTCGCGATAAGTCTCCTAGACATAAGATTAGCCCGTGAATTCACCATGTGCTCGAGACTTTGTACATGATCTTCCATGAATGCGACGCAGGCGTCAATATTTTCCACCATCTCTCCAAAGAATTCGTCATCGACCAGGCGGCCAGCGCCTGGCGCATTAAGCCGTCTCGTCGCATTGTCAAGATATGAGTAGTAGTAGTAGTCGGTTCCGACCTCGTCCGCGAGCTTTTCCAGTCGCGTCTGCTCTGTGAGAACCTCTTCGCATTGGGCCTGGAAGGTGGATGTTTGCGCCTCGACCGACTGAAACGAGTTGGACAGCTTGGCCAACAGTTCGAGAGTCGTATTCGCATCGTTTATCAGTCCGTCCAGGTGTCGCTCTGTGAGGGAGAGTTGGTCTCGGTATAGTCTGAGGCGCATTAGTCTTTGACGCGCCATAGGAGCTTGAGCCGCCCATACAAGTATTCCTGTTGACTGGCCTCGACAAGCTGTTCGTCGAACGAGATGTTCTGTGATAGGTCACTGTATGGTTCGGGACTGTGCTTCGTGTCTGTGCTGAGCACTAATGCGTCCCAATTCCTACTTCTTCGACCGCCCTGCTTCTTTCGCGTGGCCCCAGGATGACTAGCCTTTTGCGCATGGCGGCAATCGGCGTATGAAGCTGCGCGCCGGATCAAAGTCGCCTCTGGAGGTCCGTTTACTTCCTCTTGGTCTTCGACGAGCGTGCCTATCGATTGCGGCATCTGCTGGCCCTTGCCGGTGGCCTACAAGCAGTTAGTAATTATCGATACACCCCGCGGCGGGGAGGTGACTGACGTTGGGCTGCTGCAGAAGCGATTCCTTCCTCTTATGCCCATGTGAGGCATTGTTGCTTGTGGCATTCTTACCGGAGGCTTCCGGCACAAAGCTGTACCACGCATCCTCGTACATGGTGCGCGGGGGCGAGGGGTCTGCAGTTGCGAGGCTTGAAGCTATGCAGCGTTGAGGCCACGCGTGGTGGAGCGATGGTCGAGGCCAGGAGTACAGTGCCTTTTGTCAGGGCCACTTTTACAAGCAAGGCTTTGTGACACTGTTCAAAAGTTGCCTACTCAATAATTAGTCGCACATAGTGATTCTTACAGCAGTAAAACTGATTAACTTGGTCGTACATATTACGATATTGACTTTTTTTTCAAAAGTTTTCTGTTGAATTTTGGTACTGGTCTACCGAAGTATCATAAAAGCACCACAATTACATGATGGGTCTGGGCTAGCCGGGCGCTTTCGATGGGAATATGGTGTAAACTGGCGAACGGCAGCGACGTGTAGCTATCAAGTATGACAGTCGCTAATACTGTAGGACACTGCAGAATATACATTATATTATGTATGCAACCACCGAGCTCGGAACTGTACGAGATGTATCGGCCGATGAACTGTCAAGTAGGAAGAGGCTGTATGAGGTGACGCTGATGCCCCGGCGCACTTACAAGCGTTACTTCTACCCAGCGTATTATGGCGAAATAAATTTCAAAATAAATTAAGGCCTTTTCGAGGCAGCTTTGTAGTTGCACCTTGCCAACTTGCCTACCTCTTTCGTACCTGTTGAAGATACAGCCTAAACTCGGCCGCAATAGAATCAGTTTGGTCTAAGGCTCGCGCCGCTTTGTCCTAGGTAAGGAAGCCATCAGGAAAGCTCGATCATTCTTTCGAATTTTGTCAAAGTAAAACACAAGTTCTGTTAACCCATAGTCTGTTTTTCGCAGAGGAAAATATATGTTATGGTGAGGGAATGTCTTCAACACGCACCCAGTCTGACCAATGAGGCGCCAGAGATTCCTGCTGAGCAACCTAGTCCCTGTAGCTTTCGACTTACAGGCCCTGACCCACTGTAGCTCGAGGTACTTGGGACAACCTTTTCGGCATCACGGCTCTGTTTCTCGCCACGGCACTACCATTTTGATCTGGCCTGGTTGCCATCAAGTCCCGCTCAAATAAACACCGCCAAACATATTCGATACCATGATGAATTGCTCGAGGCTCGCCTTCAGGCGAGGTGCCTCTTCATCTCTCCGTGCCACGGCGCAACGCCAATTTGCGCCATACTCGAATGCACGATTCACGCAGCCACCCCGTCGCCGCGGTGGCAAGCTGGTCGGCTTTGCCGCGGTGTTTGGAATTGCGGCCGCTGGCGCATACTACTATCCACGCTTCATGGCAGCAGACGGCGCTGACGAGAACGCGCGACCGAAGACGCAGCTGGAATTCGAACAGCCCCGCCAGAAGGCGACATCTGCGGAAGGCTATCGTGACCTCCTCAGCTCGCAGCATGTCCAGATCAAGAAGAGCCTCGAGCACCCTGGTGTCTACGCCTGGGGCTCCAATGCCGGCAAGGTCATCGATCCCGAATCGGACGAAAAGTACATCAAGCTGCCCCGACGCATCGCATACTTTGACGATCAGCTACTTCGCGACTTGAAGCTCACCTTTGAGTTTGGCGCCGCCATCACGGAGGGTGGCGACTTGGTCCAGTGGGGTGTGGGCTTCTCGCAGACCGACCCCAAGCCTAGCCTCACTCTTCGTGGCAAGGACCTAGCCAAGATTGAAGTCTCGGCCGACCGCATCATTGCCCTGTCGCGGAGTGGTAAGGTGTACTCGGTGCCAGCATCTCGAAACGACGTCGAAGGCGGTCTCAAGCCAGACGAGAAGAATGGCTGGTCGCTCTGGAGTGCTCCTGGCAAAGCGGCGGTCAACTTCCGTGACCTCACCCCCCCTGGCTTGGCCTGGGGTGAGCAGGTCACGGATGTGAGAAGTGGTCTTGAGCACGCCCTCATCCTGACATCCAAGGGTCGCGTCTTTGCCGCAGCTTCATCCGTAGCCTCCTATCCATCCAAGGGTCAAATGGGAATCCCGGGGCTGTCCTGGGAGACTCGCCCTGCTGGACCGTACGACCAACCGCAGGAAATCCAAGCGCTTTCTGGATTCCAGGTTACGCAAATCGCCGCCGGAGACCATCACTCCGCAGTTCTTGACAAGACGGGACGCATCTTTGCCTTTGGTGACAACACGTTTGGCCAGCTGGGCTTTGAGTCCCAAGGGGTGCCTGTCAACTACGCTCCTGGCATGGTTGCCGTCGACCGACTATATGCCAAGAGCGGCCTGCTACCCAAAGCGACGTCCATCGCCGCTGGAGGCGTCAACACCTACTTCACAGTCGACGCCGAAGCGCCGAAGCCGCAAACTGGCGGCGATGCTGCTCCGTCCAGGAGAATGCCGCGCACCACGTCTGATCTCTGGGCCGCTGGCCAAGGCACCTATGGCACGCTGGGTACTGGAAGATGGACCCATGTCTCCACAGCTCCGACCAAGGTCAAGGGCCTCTCCGGCCTGTTCGAGTTTGATGAAAGCAAGAACCAGATGCGCCCAATCAAACTCAAGTCGCTGCAGATCGGAAGCACCCATTGCTCCGCCGTGATGGACAACGAGACGAGGACTAGCGCCTCTAGCAAGTCGTCCGTCAACGAGACAAACTGGGGCTCGGATGTTTTGTTCTGGGGCGGTAACGAGCACTACCAGCTAGGCACTGGAAAGCGCACAAACTTGAATACGCCCACGTATATTGGCCCTCTGGATGGTGGCGATGCCGACGCTGACAAGGGCAGAAAGGGCGAGGTGCACCGCTTGTGTCTCACGCCGAAGCAGACGGCGCGTCTAGGGGAGGATGGCAAGGGTAGGAAGGCGACGCTTGAGCAAAAGGTTGAGTGTGGCCGTTATGTAACGGGCGTATATACGGCTGTTTAAACTAGTCGCCGCGAAAACTGTCGCTGGGATACTGTAACAACTTGTACAAGACTGTGATGCCTGTGGCAAATACGAGTCACTATGCGATCAAAGGAATTTTACTCTCTACATATTGTATTTTAATGAAATTATACCCATGTTGGATTTAAACCGGTCGCTCGGTTGGGCGCATCAAAGTTGGGCCGCGGAGAAGCGCGCTGCTTGGTCAGATTGAGATGAATGGCAGTTCACAAAACTTGACTTGTTTGCAGCAAATACAACGTAAGCACACAAGAAGAGTCTAACAAGGCAGTTATTTGCTTGCACTAGCAAGGTAGGTGACGGGCGTTTGTCTCAGCGCTGCGCAGAGAGAAGCCGAGAAGCCGAGATGGAAACGAGGATGTTACGCGTTGGTGTTGCTGTGCTTCGATCTCAATTTGCCCACATATCTGACATGATCAGCATTGTGTAGACTGTGAGCTGACCATGTAACCACACGTGCATAGTGGTACTGGCAGTACCCAATATGATGAGGCGGCCCAGCTGCGCACCAAACGCCGCCCAGCGCTAACCTGCGACTCATTGGCGTCACGTCACCTTCTTATATTAGGCTCAAAGCATCCACCCAGGTTTTCCAGCGACCCGAGTGGGCGGTTCTGCAGCATCGTCTTTTTCCTCAAAATATCCACTCTTGCTGCAAAGGCAAAGCAAGGGTAACCTCATCTCGCAGCAGCGATTTTTCCTCTTGCATTCCCAGGACTTGTCCAGCACAAGCTCAACGATTCGCCGTCTAGTGCGACATTGAGGCAGCCGCGACTTGAGCGCTGATTCACTGCGTATGCGCCTGTTGGGCAGCAGCCATCAAATCGCAAAGAAGCTCCTTTATTCGTCATCCCCCCCGATCCGGTCCAGGCACCCCATACTCTCCCAAGACATGGACAAGATACCTATACACAAACTGCGGCGCAAGCCAAAACCTCCGGCCATCGAAACCTCGACCGATCGCAGCCCAACGAACGCGACTGTGCATCTCGCTCCCGAGGACGCTACGCCCCCCCGGCTCAGCAAGTCGCCCAGCTTCCCACGAATGTCGCCATTTCGACGACTGCGCGGGGGTAATAAACGGGCGAGAAGCTGCTCCCCAGCGGCCAGCCAGCTGAGCGAGCCCGCGGCGGCGGTTGTCAGCAACGGCACCAATTCCACAAACGAGCAAGGCGAGGAGTCGCGGTTAAAATTAATACCTGCCTTTCTCACACAGAGTGACGAGGGTAAGCTTGGCACAGAGAAGAGCCCGATGCGGGACACCCTGTCTTGACAAAACTAACAAGCAATAGAGCTCATACAACGGTTCCAAGAAATACAGCAGATAGAGGCCGAGCGAAGACCGCCAATCACACGTCCTATTGACGAAACGGCAAAATGGTACCTTTTTGAAAGTGGAATTGGACCGGGGAAAAACTCCATGGATCGTTATTTTAACATCAAGCCATGGGGCCATAATCGCGTCAAGCTCAACGTTCCGGAGGGTACCAGCGATTACGTCAACGCATCGCCAGTCTCTGTACCGGCGTCCAACGAAGATGCACCTACATATAAATATATTGCCATGCAAGGGCCGACACCGTCGTCATTCGATTCTGTGTGGCGCATGGTGGCCGAGACTACGACATCGACAGCCATCATTGTCCAGCTCACCACCATGTTTGAAGGGGAGCAGCCGAAATGCGCGCAGTATTTTCCCTTTAGCGACCTGGACAAGACGTGGGAGCTCAACACCGAGGACGTATGGGGTGACGGCTGGACGGCAACACTCACGTACGAGTCGACCGAGTCGCTCTGCGACGGCGCCATTGAGCGACGCAAATTCCTCCTGCACGTCGACGGCGAGGAGGAGCCGCGCACCGTGTGGCATTTCCTTTATCTGCGCTGGCCCGACTTTGGCGTCCCTGCGCTGACGGACGTGCAAAGCTTTTTCGAGCTGATGAAGATGTCGCGCGAGCACGCGACCGAGGTGGACGAGCCGCGCTTTGTCCACTGCAGCGCAGGGGTCGGCCGCACGGGCACGTTCATCTGTCTGGAGCATCTCATGCGGGAGCTGGCGATGGGCGCGTTGGATGCCGTGGACGCCCAGAGCGCGGATGCCGACCCGGTGTACGAGACGGTGGACGCGCTGCGCCAGCAGCGCAAGTTTATGGTGCAGAGCCAGTCGCAGTACCTGTTCATCTACCAGGTGATGCGCAAGCTCTGGAGCGAAAAGTACGGCCTGGAGGACGAGGACGAGATGGCGCGGAGCAGTGGCAGCATTGGGCAGCCTGCGCTCAAGAGGTTCGAGATGGCGGCGGACCCGGCGGCGTTGGATGAAATGGCGAGCAACAGCAGCCAGATCTCGGAGGGAGGAGCAGGCCTTGACCCGACGTAGGATCGGCATTCCTTTGCGTTGCTGATGAGGGAACTTTCCCTGTATAGAGATAGCCTGTACGATTAGCGAGGGAAGCTGCTCCGAAGCCCATGCCATTATATAATTACTACACGCATACACGAGTCGAAGTGGCACATATAGAATACGCCAGCTCGCAAGGGCAAAATATTGCAACTAGCCATGTTGTGTACCAGATGTTACAAGTCAGGAAAGTAAAAGTTTATACAACGTGATATAACATGTCTCAATAAATACATCTCGACAACAATCTATGAAACAAAAGTCCAATTTTCCCTATTTCTTTTCTGCCTGGAACAGAATATTACATCCTTCTCTGTACGGACTGTTTCCCTTTTTCTTGTCCTTTTTTCTTCTTCAATTCCTGGCTCCTCTTTCAAATCACGAGGGCTGAGTGATGATGAGCGTCACCGTCTCGCGCTTCGTCACCGTCTCTCGGCTCGTCACCGTTGCCGTCTGCGTCACCGTGTACACCACCGTCGGCAGGCCACTGACCATCTTTGTCGTGGGGGCCGGCGCTGCCGCCGTGGCCGCCTCGCTCGCGACGGCGGCGTTTGTCTCGGCGCTGCCGGCCGGCGTCGACTCGATGGGTACAACGACGTTTTGCGTGGGCGCGGGGGGAAACGTCTGGGTAATGACGACTTGGTCGCCGGACTTGTATGAGCGCGACGAGGATGAAGAGGAAATGGCAGGTGGAGGTGGTGGTGGTGAGGAAGATGTGGCCGGCGCAGGTGGTGGTGGAGGAGGAGGAGGAGGAGGAGGGGGCGATGTAGATGTGGATGATGGTGGTGGTGGTGGCAAAGATGTTGTGGTGGACCGAGATACGGTGACACGGGTCGTCATTGTGCTGGTCCTCGTGACGACGGTCGTCTCCTCTGTCGCTGCGGCGGCCGTTGACGTTGTTGACGGCGCGGCGACGGACTGAGCCGTGGTGGTTGTCGGTGCAAGTGACGTCGCACTGGAAGTCGGCTCTACGACTTTGGATACTGACTGCGTGACAGTGAGAGTCGAAGACGAGGGCGACGTCGACGAAGACAACGGCGCCGTCGTCGTCGTCGCCGCCAGAGTTGATGACGATGCGCCGCTGCCATTGAGCACCTGCAGCGCCTCGTCCGGGTCGCTGCACCCGATCGTGACGCCGTCGGTATTGGCCATGGGCAGCGCGACGCAAATCTGCCGGCCGTCGCACGGCACCGTCTGGTACTTGCCGGCGGCGGCGCAGACGCCCTGCGTGCGCGGGCCGAGGCAGGCGACCTTGCCGGGCACGCACGGCGAGTCGGGCGTCAGCGCGGCAAAGGCGGCGTTGAGCTGCTTGGCGTAGGCCAGGTTGTTCCGGTAGGCGGCGGGCGGGACGGCGGAGCTGTGCGTCGGCAGCGGGCCGATGGTGACGGCGGGCAGGTTGGTGTCGAGGCCGGCCGTGGGCGTGAGCGACGCGGGGGGCTTGGAGGGCCCGGCAGGTGTGGTGCTGGTGGTGGATGAGGAGGAGGAGGGGATGGGGGTAGTACTGGGAGGAAGTGTGCTGGAGGAAGGCGATGCAGAGGACAGGGCGGAGGAGGTCGTGCTGGATGTGACCAGGGTACTGGATGAAGACGGCAGGTCAGAGGAAGTTGTGCCTGTCGTTACCAGTGTGCTGGACGAAGGCGACGAAGAAGTCAAGCCGGCCGATGTTGTGCTGGTTGTCACCAGCGTGCTAGAAGAAGGCGGCAAACTGCTTGGACTGGTCGAGGTCGTGCTGGTCGTCACAAGTGTACTCGATGAAGACGTCAGACCTGTGGAAGTCGTGCTGGTTGTGACCAACGTGCTGGAGGACAGTGGCGAAGACGTCAGACCGGAAGAACTCGCGGTACTGGTATCCGGGGTGCTGGAGGAAGGGAGCGGATAAGGTATGCTGGTGGAGGTTGTGCTTGTTGTAACGAGTGTGCTGCCAGTAGTCGTCTCGGACGGTGTCGAAATCACGCTCGAAGCAGACGACGGAGTTGCGCCAGAGCTCGTCTCTGACGGGGATGTACTAGCTGAGCCACCGGCTGACGGCGTCGAACTCGGGAGAGAAGTCGCAGGAGTGGACTCTGCGCTAGAAGCTGCGGTAGAGCTCGTAGGACTGGTAAGCGACTCAGTAGACGTAGGCACGGATGTAGGGCTCGCAGTGGCAGATGTAGACGGCGTCGAGCTCAGACTTGGCGATGAGGAGGCCGTGGGAACGAAGCTCGACGGAGAAGCCGACGGACTGGTGCTGCTGGACGTGGCCCCGGTGGTCGTCGAAGCACCAGACGAAGAGGATTCTGAGCTTGGCGTTGTCGAGCTGGTTCCGGTCGGCGATATGCTCGATGCTGTGGCCGAGCCAGAGCTGGTGCTAATTGTAGCACTAAACGTCGCAGAATCGGGGCTTGATGCCGGAGAGGAAGAAGACAATGAGGAGCTTGAAGCGGACAGGCTCGTCGAGCTCGGCGTTGGAGTAGAGCTCGGGCTGGCCTCGGGCGTGCCAGAGGGAGTTGTCGAGGCTGGGCTGGAGCTCACTGGCGCCGAAGTTGATGTCAGGCTGGGGGAGGACGCCGACGAGGACGGACTCTGTGATGGAGGCGGAGAGCTCTCGGCGGATGTGGCAGTCGGAGTCGAGACTGGCGTGGACGGGCTCTCTGTCGTTGGGGATGCGCTCGGTGCAGGTCCCGAAGGAGCCTCGATGGATGATGACGAGGGCTGCAAAGTCGTGTGGGATGATTCGGCACTGGTGGGCGGGGGCTGCTGGGTCGAGCCAGACGGGCTCTCTCCAGGAGCAGATGAGCTGCTCACTGGCGTCGGGATGCTCTGCGTCGGCACAGAGGACGGAGACGTGGGCGTAGAAGGCGTCGAGTCGGGGATGGGAACCACTTGATTTGAAGTGATGGGGGCATCCTCGGGAGTCTTTGTCGACGACAAGAACAGAGAGCTTGGGAACGAGATGGTGGACCCGGAGACAGTCGTGAGGTCGGGCGGCGGGGCTGTCGCGGGAGGTTCATCCCCTGGGCTACTGATAGGAAGATATGTTAGATATCTCTTGATGTTGGGGGCGAGTTCTCGGTCAGTTACATACGCAGATGGGTCCTCGGCCGCTGAAGCGGCCGCTGATCGTGGAATCCTGTGTGTCGCTGTTAGTCATGTTGCACACGGGAGCTATTCCTGTACAGAGTTTGAAACACACAACTTGTTGAACCGGCCAAGAGGACCAGCCGCGGACGGTTCAAGTATGCCAAACAGGCATAGGACTGAGATGGCCAACGGGAACCTCATCGTAATCGTTGAGCGAGCAGTAAGCGAGAGAGAGCAAACTTGTTATTCCCTTTTGCCTCTGTCTGGTAGATGGAGATGGGCGTTTCTCTCGGAATGAAAATCGAGTTGCGTGTGAGTCGGTAAGAAATGAGTGGTGTTTTGCGTTTCTTTTTTTTTTTTTGGCGAATATGTATATAGGCTCGATGTATAAAAACGGCAAGAAAAATATGGACGTGCAAGAAACGAGAAATCAAGAGCTGCAGAAGAGAGAGCAGAAATGAACCAGGGCAAACAAGAGACTGCCAGCGAGCGGCGCCGGGCCTGTAGCAAGAAACAAAGATGGCGAGCAGTGAATGAGAGCAGTGAAAGAAGCAAAAAGCAACAAACGCGAATATCAATGTTTTAATCTTTGAAAAACTGAAAAGAAAGAAAAGGACAGTCGAGGGACAAAGGAAAAAAGGAAAAAAAGAGAACGAGCTCGTTGAGCAACAGGGTGGTGATGAGGTGTAAGTGGGCGTGACGAAAGGAGGGAGAAAGGAAGGAGACGGAGGTGGGAACAGGAGACTGGCGTATCTATACTCGCGCGGGTTTTTTTGGAGAGATGCAAGCCAGTGATGTCAGGTATCGCAGCATGGCACCAGACGACAGGGTGCAGAGGAGGAATCGAGACCAGAGTCCCTTTGCCCGATGCCTGCCTGCTGCGTCCAGTGAATACGGGGGAGGGTTCCGTGGCCGGGTATATCGGCCGGTGCAGCCAGGCCGCCCCCTCCAGCTCAAACATCCAAAATAGATTTCTTTCAAAAAAGGAAAAAAAAAAAAGAAAGGAAATTGGATTCTACACTACAATTGCGAGAGCTTCACCCAAAAAAAAAAAGAAATTGCAATCTAGCGCTCTGTCCAACGACCAATCCTTGACCACCACCCATCATCCTCCACCAAAACTCCGGGCGGCTACTTTTTTTACTGTTTGGTGTCGCAGAATTGGCGCCGTCCTGGCCAATCGCCGTGGCTCCACACCTGCAGTGTCCGTCGCAGGTTTAGATCGCGGAGGCGCGTAGGACTGGGCATTTGCCCATGGGGTGGGGGAGGAATGAGAAAAAAAAAATCCGAAAATAAATTTCCCAACTAGTAGGGAACATCTCCATATGGTGGATACTGCATCTCATTCTCATCGAATCAGCTGGGCTTTTGTTGCGGATGGCTGCGGCCCTGTCATGGACAGCTTCCTCAACACCAATGACTGCCTCTGTGCAGCCCTTGACTTGCGGCCGGTTTCTGACTGCTCCCCGATCTCGACGCGGTCTAGAACAGTCTACAACAATTTTGTAATTTTTTTGGACTTTGTCACCCTGGCAGCAAGGACCCCTGCACACGTCAAGTTCATGCTTGTTGACGCTCGTCACACTGCAAAACCGCTGTTGGCGTAAAGTCCCCCAATTTCACGGCATGTGACTCTCAAGCTCTGCAATCATTATAGTATACAAAAAGAGTACATTATACATATATCCTGTCCGGTGTTAACGTACATTTAATTCACAGTAGATGGGCATCAGCTTCCAACAGCATACATCTAACCGCTCTGCGCGCTCTCCCAAGACACCTCGCGCCTTGGTCGCCATGCCGCCACCAACCCGAGGCCGCGGACACGAGTGTACTTTAATCTCGACTTTTCCCTCGCCTGAAACGGGCACATGTCCCGCATTTACGTCTCTGACCCGAGCCTTTGGATCTAGCGCTTAGCTATTTTCGTCAACCGTCTGCCTGGCGTCGTTCAGTGTCGTCTGCGCATGTGCTGCCTCTGCCCTCTTCTGGGCCCGCAGCTGACCCAAGACGCTCTGCACCTGGCGGATCGAATCTTGCGCGTGCACCTGCAGATAACCCTGCACGGCCCTCGCATCCGGCCACGTCCACGGCAGCCCAGACGCAGCAATGGCATCTTGCATCTCCTCGGCCACCACGGCCCCCTCCCAGACTTGCTCGCCGAGCAGCCGGAACACACAAAGCAGCTCGGAAAAGTCGGCAGACGGCGGCAGCTCGTCAAGTGCCACCAGATCCTCCACCAAATCCGGCTGGCCCCATTCTCGTATTAGGAACAAGAGCAGCCTTCTCATTTCCTGGAACTCGCCAGCGTACCCCATCGCCAGCATGTACTCTAATGCGTGCTCGCTCCGGACCACGTCGTTTCGAGAGAGCATCCTGTCCAGTGGCGAAATGTAGTTATCGCGCGCCGTCGCCTGATACAACCTTTCTCGCGCCTGAAATTTGGCAAATTCGCTCTTTATGTACTCGACAAGGGCCTTTAGACTTCCTTGCACCGGCGACGGTCTTCCTTCACACTCTTTGGCCGCCGTTACTCTGCCCGCATCGCAGAGGACCTCGTCATACAAAACTCGTAAAGGTTGTTTTGATGAAGAGATTGGTCCCGTTGCCTCATTCTGCTGTAGGTCGTTAGCCAAGGCACGCAAGTCATAGCGTATTAGTTTCCGTAAACTTTTGTTTAGTTCCGAAAAGTTGGCCAGGTTCAGTCTATTGCCCCGATCGATCCGCTTTGCAATGGCCAGGATGAGCTCGACTTGGTCAGAGTGCGACATTCGCAGTGCAGAGTGATGCCTTGACGCGCCTTTCAGAATGGCCCCCCAAATCGGTGAAGCCCAGCGAGAACGCTTATCACCAAGGCGCGCCTCTGCGAGGGCAATAGCTCGCTGCAGATTCTCCCAACCAGACAGGTCGTCTCGCTTCGCAAGCATACTGATGTAAGCAGAGAAGAGACCCATGCCGACTCGGCGTAGTGCTGATCGTTCAATCTTGGGAGCCATAAGGCTGGAAATGTCTGGATCAAGCTCAGAAGCCGTTTCTAGATAGCGATGAGCTGTATCTAGATCAGGCGCGTTGGATATCAGAATGAAAAGACAGTGCCCGCTAGGTATGATGCCGGCCTGACGCATTTGACTGTAGAGTTCCTCGACACTCGGGGGTCGAGACTTTGCCCATTCAATGTCTGCAAGATTTGCTGCTCGGTACGCCGGAAAGTTTTGGGCCTTGTCGCCGGGGAGCAGCTTGCTGGACGGCGCAACTTCTCTGAGCGTGAGCTTTTCCAGCATGGCCGCGTACTCATTCACGCCAGGCACAGCACCCCTGGTGGGGGGGTCGTTGAATCGTCCCCACGCCTCATGGGCATCTCGCGTTGCACGAATAGACGCCTCCCACGTGCTAATGCTTCGATTGCTTCCCGCAAGCGTGCGCTGCTGGATTGTTGGCGTTCCATCCGGAGCCATCCCCTTGAGAATATCCAGGCTGTCGTCGGCGGCGGATTTGGCAAATCCAGCTTCTTGCATAAGCATGCCTGCCTCGACGGTTCGGCTCCAATTAGCCTCGGGGTCGGTAATCTCGTCCATTCCGTCCCCGGGCGTCAAATATGGCGGCCAAGAGGGAGCGTACAAGAGAGCGCTGTGCTTCTCGGCTTCGTTCTTTGGCATGCCTGCAAGCGTACTTCGAATTGCACGAAACCCATCTCCAGTAACCTGCAGTGGCGTCGCAAGGTTTTCGGACATGGTAAGCAGCATGCGCTGGCATTCCCAGAAGTAGCTGTTAGCAACAGGTATCTGCTTGGCCAACAGCTTCGCTTCTGGCTGGAAAATGCAAAGCATCTTGTTGAAGAGTCGGCAACAGTTCACAAAGCGCTTTTTGGAGTCTCCTGCCTCCACAAACTGCCTCATGTGAAGAGAGGCTGCTTCAGCAAGGTGCACCAGGAGCCTCGGCTCCGTGCGAGCCATGTGGCTGCTCAGCAGCGACAAAATTCTCAGGTAGTTCGACGACTGGAAATAAGAGCTCGAGTTGCGATTTTTGCGAGGGTTTGTGCCGTCGCGTCTGAAAAATTCAATAAGGCCCTGAAGCGTAGGAATATCACGCAGCGCCGAATTGGATCGTAAGAGGAAGAGCAGCACGTGGAGGGGAACGTGGCCGCCATGCTCCAACAGCCGCTGGCAACGCAGGTCGTCGGTTTCTCCGGCTAGTATATGTGCGTATGAGCTTAAAGCATCTTTACTCAAGCGGCGCTTCTCTTCGATGTGCTCAACCCTTCGGTGCGTCTCGGTTTCAGTCGGAAGTAGCTTTAAAAGTTGGTCGCCTTGTGCAGTTCCTTCGGCCGCTCGTCTGTGCAATACCAGCTGCGCTAGAACGAGAGGAACTGAGATAGCCCGAGACTTGGCCACTGTGTTCTCCCATGCCTCGCAATCTTTTTCGCGCTCCAAGATCCTTGTCAGGAAGTGCATGTGGCTGTGCTCTTGCCCATTTGTGTGTCGTAATTTTGGTTGGTTATTTTGTTGATGTTTTGGGGCTCGTCTATTTCTCTCCAACACCGAAGAGATGTCGTGTATAGTCGTGGGGGCCGCATTTCGCGACGGTGACGCCGTCGATGTCCAGGCTGGCCGCAGAAAAGGCATCGATGGCGTCGACTGGTCCGCAGCGTCTCCCGTGTCGTCATAGAGAAACGCTGAAGCTGTGATATGCCGATTCAAAAGATATCCGACTCGCATCGCGCGAGCGAGACTCTGCTGCGCAACGTTAGCATGGCACGGCTGGTTTGGAGCTGTCGGAATCCCTACACTTCCACATTGCGTCAGTCCAGGCGCATGCGACAGCCTTCTGCTGCCTTTCCAAGCCGCCCTGGAAAACATTCCTCTTCATTTCGTCATGTAGATCTGCTTGCATACGATCTGCGGTGTTCAAATCCCAGGAGTTCTGACAGATGCAATGCGCGCGCCGCTGTGTGATTCCTCCGAGCAGCCGGCGACGGAGCACGAGAGGATGGAAAATAAAGTGGAGCTTGCAAGGTCACCATGAGAATGTCCCAGGCAGATAAATATGGAATAGCGAGGTCTCTCAATAATTCCCGAACAAATTTTGAAACTACAATTGAACTGGTATGTTTACCGCCATTTCTTCCATTCGGCCCTCCAGGTCTTTGGAAGGCGAGGAGGGTTCACGATAGCCAAGTCTTCAATAGCGAAACACGCGGGCATGGACCTCGAAATACGCAATTTTATTTTCATCTTCCTTATGACTTTTCTTCTGGCTTGGCAGCAGCTTTTGAGTCTTCCTCTTCCTTCTTTTCTTTCCGCTTTTGCACAACCTCCCAGTTATATACGCGCGCCGTGGCGACCTCCATAGTCTGCGCCAACATATTAGTCTTCTGCTTCCTGGTTTCCAATGCAGGTAAAAAGCTGCAGTTGTTACTTGCCGTAATTTGTTCGCGAATAAAGTCCAAGTCTTCTTCGCAATTCGAAAGACTTGTCTTGGCCGCCTTGAGCTTGGACTCGAGCAGCGCCTGGGCCTCGTCGATGGGGTACGAGAGCATGACGTTGGCCTGGAAAGGAGGTCAGCGCAGGGTCCGTCGGGGCGCGACTTGGATTTTCGTCTTACCCCAAGCCAGATGTAAACTTCTTCTGTGGGCGGAATGTTGGCGCGCGAGTATAATGTGTCGTTGAGCTCAAACGTCGTCTCGATCGGTTCGCTCTCGTCCTGTGAGGGTCAGCTAATACTCCCGTCCAGAACGGCCATTCGGCATACCTTGCGCAGCTTCATGAACTGGACAGTGTCTAACGTTTTCTGAATATCAGGGATCTTGTCTTTGAGACCAGCCATGCGCCTCTGAAGGTTCATTTCCATGAACTGATATTTTCTGGGCGCATTGTTAGCTCTAGGGCAGCTCCTGGCTGAAATCGCTTTCGTCGACGGTGCAAAACTGTCGCCTGCTGGCGCCGGATGTAAAACTCTGGGCAACGTACGATATCAGCTCTTGGAAGCTTCGTAGCGTGGTCTCGACATCGTCGCGCGAAGAAACGTAGTCTTCCACCTTGTCGACGAACGGCGCAGTGGGAATGCCTCGTGGGTTAGTCGTCGTCGTCTCGTCTTTGCCGCTACTCAGAGGTCAGTTATGAAGCTTTGTCTTGCGGCGCGCAGCAAGCTCGACTTACGCGACGGCGGGCTGCTTTCCTTGGCTCGCCATGGTTGCTATTTGCTCGTGCAAGACACAGGTTGGGGGAGCTTCGAGCAGCGATTAGCGCTGCATTTGCTGCAAAGTGGTGCCCGCTGAGGGGCTGGTGGGGTGGCTTCACCGAGCTTCTACGATGCGCGGTTGACCAGACGCAGCACTCTAAATTATAAATGATGCGGTAGACCGTTAGAACCAATTCTACCTCAGTCAGAATTTCGGTTTCACGCATTGTCCTTTGGTGGGCTGAATTTTGTATTGTCATTAGCTGGCAAAACGGATCTAGCACAAGCGACAGATGGGCTGATTCTTGTGATTTACGCGCAGTGACACGAACTCTAGGATACAGAACAGCTCTGAGAATTTGGGTTGATTTCGAGGAGACTCCTCAGTTGATGTTCTGCCATACGAATGCAGCGTGGCGCGAGCGTCTCACTACTCTAGCTGTATGGTCAAGCAGGCCATGCGTTCTGATGTAAGTGGCTCGATAATTCGCACGCTGTTTCATTTCATTTCTCATATGCTTGACTCAGCAAGATTGAGTCTCGCCAGGCAATACGCCACTTCGAGGGTAGAAGAGACTCCTTCGCTCAAGACGCCCGCTCACTCTTCTCATGTAGTCCTAGACACCCGGCACGCGACCATCAGATTTGAATTACTTGTCCTTGTCAACAGCGCCTGCGGCCGTAATGTCTACCCCTTCCGCAGTCCCATCCTCCTCCCAGTCATCCGGCGCGTTCTCGTCCCAGTTGTCCACCTCTTCCTCCAGCGTCTGCGACGGAGCACCACCGGCCACCACCACACCCGTCTCGTGGCCCTCGCCCAGTTCGAGGTCGTCCTCGTCCTCGCCCGGCACCGCATTGTACGTCTTTTGCTGGCGCCTGCGCTCGAGCATCCTCCGGTGGTACCACGAGCACAGCCCCAGCCCCAGCAGGCTGCCGACGACGTTGGCGACAATGTCGTAGAGGTCAAAGTCGCGGTCGTTGGGCAGGAAGCTCTGCAGAAACTCGGAGCCCACGCCCAGGATCAGCGTGCATATTACAAACGTCATGTTGATCGTCCGGCGGCGGTTCGTGTCGACGACCCAGTAGAAGACGACGGTGAGGAGGAAAAAGGTGAGGAAGTGCAGCAGCTTGTCGTTGACGAGGTGGCCGAGCTGGAGCTTCGTAAGTCCAGCATACGCCGCTAGAAGGAGCAGGAACAGGAATGCACCTGCAAAGACCAATTAGTATGCTTGGATGCGAGCTGCCAGGTTGCAGGGCCGGTGGTGCGGCAAACTGAGCCTACCTGCAAAGGTGAATCGGATGCGCATCTTGTCTGAACCTCGGAAACGCAGCCTGCTTATGAATCACGTATTTAGAAAGATTTCCGCAGTTTTTGACACAAATTCAGATTGATTTGCGACGTCTGAATGCCGGTCGACAGTAGAAGAAGAATTCATGACGATGACAGAATAAGCTCCAGCTTGCGACGCCCCAGCTGGAGCTACTTGGAAACAAGGCTGCAGCGAGCGCCACATCACTGAAGCGGCGCAGGTGGCTGTGTCGTGTCTCGTCTCACCACACAGTGTGAGGTACATCTAAGCCTTAGATACATATACGGATACTACATTTTTCTTAATTTGACAACGTCTTGATAGATTATTATGCTGCCAGCTGTTGCAGTTCGCGAAGTCTTGTTGCGCAAGTATAGGTACAAACCGGCATCGTTCAATACTGCATCAGCACATGTAGCCTGTACATCGCAACTATAGAAGGTAAATCCGCACAATAATTCGAGCGAACAGAAATCAATACTACAAATTCGATCTATAAAGAGTGATCTAATTATAATTGATAAAGAGCTCTGCTGTATGCTAAGCCAGAAAGGCCTTTTCGAAGCAGCGTGGAAATAGCGTACTCCGATATTGAATGCGAATCACCGTGTTCGTACAACAGAGTAAGATGCTTGAAGAAAACGGCTTGTCGACCGTCCATTTAATTTTCGCCGGCGGCAGGTCTTCGTCGTCGCCAAGCGTGGATAGCCGTCAGAAGAATAAAAATTTACGCAGACTAGTATTCGCGCGTCTCAACAGATTCGTTTCGTTCTTGGCATCTTTCTGCGCAGCGTATAGTTCCTACAGACCAATATCGATAGCCCCGGTCTGTCCCAAAAAAATATCAAATTATGAAGCATTTTAAACGTGGTCAAGGGACGGCTGATTGTGTGGCCCAAACAGTTTGGTCACTCTTCTCTACATTGCAAAGACTCAAGGCGCAAAATAAAGAGCTCCTACATGCCAATGTTGCCGCCGAAAAATGGTCCGAGGTAGTCAAGCTTGCCCAATTCCACACCCGCGTTCCTCAAAATCGCATAAGCAATCGTCGCGTGAAAGTACATGTTGGGGATCCCCGCCCCCGCGCAAAACGCAGCGCCCGTGAGCTCCTTCTTACCGATGGACCGCTTAAAGTCAATGGTCGTCGTCTTGTCCCCGGCCGCCGCCGCCGCATCGCGGTCCACCGTCTCCAGCAGGGCCAGCACCTGCTCGATCCGCGCGCGCATCGCGGTATACGTCGGCAGCGGCGCCTCGTCGTACTCCCTGCGCACGGCCTCCTTTTCCTGCAGGGTGAGGGCCTGCGCCTCGGCGACGGCGCAGACGGACCAGATCTGGAAGGACAACGGCAGCATGTCCGCGGCGAGGCGGCGCTCCGGAAACGAGGCGCCGTCGGGGTGCGCCTCGGCCTTGGCGAGGATGCCCTGGAGGGCGGTGAGGAGGTGCTTGGAGGCGACGACGGAGGCGTCGTAGATGTTGTAGGGCATGATGGCGGCGTGAAAGCGTCCGAGTTTGGGAATGTATGCTTGCTGATCTGCGCTTGAGGAATAGTAGGGGAGAAGAAGGTAGGATGTGTCAATGAGGCTGCGCGTCCAGTTGTCTTATATCGCAGTGCAACGACGGTGCTAGTGCTCGTGCCACGCACTCGGGTGCGTGGCATACATGGCCTGGAAAGGGCTAGGCTGTCGGGATTTATTTGCGCCTTCAACCATTCGCTGAGATCGGTCGACTGCCTCTCTTGGCTGACCGAGTAGGGCGCTTACTAAATACGACCTCTGAGCTGATGGATCGGCGTATTGAAGCAATCGCGGTCTAGCGAGGTGCGGCGCTGATTGCCGGATACGCTTTCAAGAAACTTATACGTCGCTATGCGATTTATACACAATCCAACATTCAAAGGGTGAAGTTGCGTAACGTGCAACTTTGCCATGGCAAAGCAGAACCAAGACCACTACCTAGCGGGAGCAAATTGCTTCCGATATCTACATGTAGGCCATCGCGATCAACGACTGAGTGAGTCTTGACGTGAGGATTCCTTCACCGAAGACGGACCTGGACGTCAGACTCAACTATCATGGCGTTCCATCTTCTGCTAATCTGCGGCACCATGCATCAGGCGGGGTCAGTTCTCTCGAAAAAGCCCATGCCCGTAAAGTTGTACAAATCATGGTCAAGATTTCCCGATCCATGCAGACCAATGTCGAATCTTGCGCAGGGATCAAGCGGCTCAACCTCCAGCGCCCGCCACCAATCCGCCGGGGGAAAGTCCGCGTCTACAATGCCAGTGATGGCATCGTCGGTTTCGCTGCTTTTGAGAGCAGTCGTGATTGTAGTCGCCTGCGACGCAAAGCATTTCGCAATGTCTAAATAAAAATGGACCATGCAAGTGGCTGGCAGCTGGTCGGCGGCCTTTTCCAAATGGTCGGGAATGGCTTTGACCAGGGTGGCAGCCTCGGACAGTTCTGGGTCTGCCAGTGTGCCCCTTCGCATGGCCTAGGACGGTGTGAGTGTCACTTGCGATTTGTTGGTAGAGATGAAGCGGAAGCGAGACGGTCGTATGCAAAGACTTTGCCTTACCTGTAAAATGTCTGTGGCTGCATGGCAGATCATAATTAACTGATTATTCTGAAGTCCAATCAGATACTGGCCCAAGCCATTCTCGCTATCAAAGGTCAATTTTAGTAAACGGCTTGCGACTTTGACGCTAATCTGCGACACTGTATTAAAGTCTGCCGTCGTCGCGCCATCAGCCAAGGCGAGCAGGCTGCGGGCCGCCTCGGCATTTAGAACCATGATTCCGTGGTCAATATAGAATGCCATTACAGAGGAAACTTTTGAAGAAGAGGGTCCATCCAGTTTGCAACGATCAGTCCGAATCTTTTCGAGCAGATCAAAATAGTGTCGGTGCCACTCCGAGATGAAAGCCAAGGTGCCATCATCCGTTCGCTTGCGCTGCGCCAGAGCATTGAGCTGCGGCAGCAGTCAGACTTGGTGCTCAAATTTCAATGCGATTGATTTTAGGTGACGGCAATGCTTACCAGTACTCCCCTCGTCTCAACCACACCGCTCAGAATTCGGTCTGTTGGTGCTGTCATGGGCTTACGCCACCATTCGGCCGCCGAGGCAGGAATTTCCCTCCACGATACACCCATGTGGCGTCCAATAGTGATGCCGAACCCTTTATCGGCAAGAAATATGTAAAGCCAAGTTCGCTCGAAATTACGTGCTACACGCTCTTTCAAGCCTGAATCGTCCGTGGATGAGGTGGAGGCCTCGACTTGCGCGGAGATTACCTGAGATCTGTGGATGCCCATTTCTCTGGCAATCTGAATTGCCTGCAGGAGTCGTTAAAAGGATGCCTAGTCTTTGGTAGAGTGGGAGAGCTTACATGGCTCAGGCGAAGCCAGGAAGGATCTTCCGAGTGGCAGCGCGGGGTTGGAGCCCAATATTGCTTGATCATGATTGCCTGGATCGTTTCGAGCGACTTGACTGAAAACGCCATAGACCACTTCACATCGGCTTCTGCTAGCTCTAGGAGAATTGGATATAGCATTCTGTCTCTGACACGCCCAGATACGGCACATCCAAGAGCACATATGACGGAGAAGAGGGTGAACGATCTGGCGTAGACGTAGCTGGAGGTGTGCAGCTCGGAATCGAGGATGCCTAGCAGTGGATTTCGAAGCTTGAAAAATCTAGGAGCCGACTTAGTATAAACCATTCAGGGCGGGGGTCTGCGGTTAATGGTAAAATGAACTTACAGGTCAAAATATACGGATGCATCGCTTTGGTCTATGATGCCAGCACTGATTGGGTCACAGGCTCTGTGGTCCAGTTTCAACAAGCTGTCGGGAGGCTGCGATAGGAGTGCTTGCCAGTCACATCCGTCTTTTGACGCAGGCGCTAAATAATTGTAAGCTCAGAGCAAACTTTAGATTTTTCTTCAAAAGTCTGGTCGGATCGCACGTACCAAAGTAGTTCTCGACTCGCGCGTCTACCAGCCCGGCACAGCTCCCTTGGCCAAGCTTCCCATGAAGCGGTGCCTTTTGGCAGGCTTGCAGTTCAGTGTCAGACTTGGTCGTTGATGTCACAGCCGCTGCCATGGCATCGAAGGGGGAGACCAGTGGATATATCTCATTCTCGCTGTAATCATTAGTGTCGGCATTGCGAGCTCGAGACACAGCGGTCGCCGCTTCTGGCGCCGATGTTGCTGGGGCCGCGCATTGCTCCAGAGCGGGGAGATTGGAGTTGAGAAGCGATTTGACGATTTCATCTCGAACGGTCCCCTCATTTAATCGATCAAGCAAGTCATTTACAATGGATAGCTTGCTGTGGCTAATGCGTGGTTGGTTAGTTTACAAGTCTGCAGGGTAGGCAGCTATCTGTCTGGTGCTCACTTGTGATGATTGGACCGTCGCTTTCCGCGGTTTGTGCCCGATGGGTAGCTGCATTGCCGAGATTGAGAGACACAGCGGAAACTAGCAGAAATGTTTCAGTTTACCAAACACAAAAACATCACTCCCATTTGTGCCTACCACGGCGTCTGCCTATCGCATCGTTGCCTCAACGCGCGGCAGTTGAAACACGCTGTGCTGCCTTGAGACGAATGCGGTACATGCGGTGCATGCGGTGCGTGCTCGCTGTGGATTAATTCTTGATCCCGCTCGCCCCGTCTTGATTTTGAAATGGACGACCGATTGCCGGCCATGATGCACCGGAGGGAGGTTGCGGGGAAGAGACACTGGTGGGTTCCCGGCTTGGTCTTGAAGACGCCGTCGACTTCGTCCGACGAGCAGAGTATTTAAGTTCTTGACGGCGTTTTGCCGCGGAATACGAGTCAGTGGCAAGCAGCTTCGAAGCTTTATGGCAACGGCGTCTTCGACAGCAGGGCCTTTGCCTTGATTCGAACTACCCGGCTAGCAACAGCCGTAGTGGCGGCGGCGGTCCCCGCAAATGGCAATAGCCTTGTAGTGGTCAAATTTCCGGGGCCCTTGCTTGCCGGCCGTCATACATGGTAATGTTTGATTCTTCACCGATTCGGTATAAACAGTTTGGCCGTCACGAATGGCGTCAACTGCAGCGACAGCGGCGACTGCATGAATAGCAATAGCGTGTACTTGGCTCTCAGCCGACATGCCCACGCCACAGCTCATTCGATGACGATGGAAGACGCACTTGCTTTTGCGGCGCCCTCCGAATACAAAAGTGATACAAAAAGCCGAATTTATGCACAGAGCGCCACTCGTCTTCTCGATCGGCCTCTGCTAAGCAGCCTGGGCTCGATGGTCTGACTGCGGGGGTGGAGCAGAGTCGGAACTGCCTATGATGAGACGACAACTATTTCACTGCATGGGGTGCTGTAGCGTATCTGTAATTAGATGTCGTCTAATATAGTAAATGCTCGCAATGCCATTTATTATTGGGTTACTGTAAGCTGTCCGTCGTCGCCCCCTTCAATGTTGCGACCTTGCCTCCGGGAGTGCTGCTCTTGCACTGAAAGCTATATCGGGCCAAACTGCGAGCCCTTTCCCCGAGGGCCAATGATTTTAGGTGACTACTTGGCATTAAATTCGGCGAGACTTGAGTATCAAGTTATTCATCTTGCGCTGTTTGACCCACTGATGGATGAAACCGGACTTGATGCGTTCAGCTGCGAGTTGAGTATTGCATAATCTGGCCCCCTCAACAACAGTCGCGGTCGTCACTCTGCAGACGCCAGCTCATAGATTAAGCCATGAAATGCACTGCGTGACACTCATGATCCTACGCGTTCAAAAGTACCCCATGAATGGTATGGACGCAGATGGGTATAAAGAAGACGTGTAGAGTGCAAATGTTGGAAGACAGCAATAATCCTGCTTCTTGGAAACAGCGTCTTTTCTAGCATTCAAACATCATTATTCATTCCTCTCGTGGGCTAGTACAGCTCGAGTCACATCATTTTCGCAGCTGAGCCACGAAAAACCATGAGATCTGACCTGGGCATGTCTGCTCTTCTGTTCATGCTGTCTGGGCAGGTTCTGGCCTCCCCGATCGAGTCAATGGCCGAGCCCAAGGACAATCCGATTGCACCCGGCTGCCATCAAGGCTCTTGCCCTGACAGCCGCTTCGGCCTGGATCTGCTGAGCTCAGACAACGCCATGAGCGGATGGGACTACACCCTTCGATGGAAGGGCAACTGTGGGTGCGATGCCTGGGACGTCTCGTCCGACGGCTGCAAGACCTTTACCATCTGCTCCGGAAAGCACTCGGTATGCATGGATTGGCGCAGGAACAGAGCGCATTGGGTTGACCCCAGCGGCCACAGAACTTGCTATTCGTTGGCTACTGGTTACACCTGTCTCGGTACAAAATGGGAGGCGTGGCCGACGGGCGAGGTGTCTTGTAACTGGTAGCAGGTCAGCTGAAGCTTACGGGCGTCGAATCTTTTGCAATTTTTCCGACGGGTTACGATTATGCATCCTCTTTGAGTTTTCTATCCGCTGTCGCTTTTAGTAGCTTGCCGCATGCCACATGCCGCACAATGACGAGATAATGTATAAATCCGCTTGTGCTGCGCGCCTGTAGTGATATTTAGGTTGCAAGTTTGGCCTCGGGGCTTATAGCACGCTATGTGGGCAGTGAATATCGGCCATCACTTTTATTCTTTTCGACGCTTAATCATTAGAGCTTGGAATATAGCCTCTCGTGATCAGCAGGTGTCGCACTGGTGCCACCAGCATTCGCGACGCTTATCCATCAAAACTACGCCTTCTGGAACGCCGTCTCCAGCCCAGGCTGGAGTAGCTGGAGTAGTCCGGGGCCCCGGCCATAGCACTACTCCGCTAGCCCGGGGCTATGCGCCGATAAGTATGTGCACTTTGATGGGCTGAGCAGTCGACGGCTCGCAATGCCGGAGTCTGCGGGGTTCTGTTTTCTTTAATAATGATTTTGCCGACATCGGATTTTTAGTTTAAAAGCAAGCCACTACTTATAAGTTGCTTCAGCCGCGACCTTTGCTGCTTTCGTTTCCCCTCCCCCTGCCAGACCAACTACGCCTGTCCGTGTTGAAGAGTATTTACCCTCCAACACCCGATAGAGACTCAGAATGGAGACCGCTCAGCAAAAGATCGAGAGAGCCAGAGCACGACGCGAGACCGGCCTGGCCAAAGTCGAGCCGAAACTCGCGGGCCTTCCGGACCAGCTACCCCGCAACAGCCTGGATCTGTCGAGCAGTGTTCTGACCGCGAGAGAAATCGAGCTCACAGAAAAGTACGACGTTGTCGAGCTTTTGACGATTCTCAAATCGAGAAAGGTTTCCGTAGAGGAGGTGACGAGAGCCTTTCTCCGTCGCGCGGCCGTTGCGCACGCTGCCGTGAGTTGTGCTCTGAAGCCCTCGCCCGCGCTGGCGCGCCCGCTAACACCGGAGTAGACGAATTGCTTGGTGGAGTTGATGTGGGATCAGGCCATTGCCAGGGCAAAGCACCTCGACGCGCTACCCGAGCCCAAGGGCGCCTTCTTCGGCCTGCCCATCTCGACCAAGGAGCACCATGGCATGGTCGGTGAGAACATCATCACCACAGCCTCCGTAATTGCATGGGTCGACCGCAAGCATGGCTCAAATCTGTTGTACGATGATCTCTGGGACGAGGGCTGTGTTTTCTACGCCCGAACCACTCAGCCGCAGACCATTATGCACCTGGAAACCGTCAGCAACCTGTGGGGGAGAACCGACAACCCGTACAACCGGGACCTGACAGCAGGCGGCAGCAGCGGAGGAGAGTCCGCTTTGATCGCCATGCGCGGTAGTCTCTTGGTGAGTAAGCCACGCCAGAGGCCATTTTCCCTGTTCATGTTGGGGGCAGATTGCTAATGAGATGATGCAGGGCATTGGCGGTGATATTGGTGGCAGCATTCGTTGCCCTTCTGCTTTTGTTGGCATTTATGGGTTCAAGTAAGCGAGATTACGGCTAGGCGAAATCGTTCATTCAAAGCTAACCCGATTTTCTCAGACCTTCGACGAAACGTATTACTGTTGCAGGTCAAATCGGCCACATGGCGGGACGAGAGACCATCTTCAGCACACCAGGGCCGATGACGGTGGACCGCAAGGCGATGGAGCTTCTCATGAGGGTGATTCTCTCCAAGCAGCCCTGGCGCAAAGACCCGTCCATCGTCCCGATGCCCTGGACCCCTCACACGTTCAGCAAGCCCCTCAAGATTGCCGTGCAGTGGTGGGACGGTGTCGTCAAGCCCCATCCTCCAGTCACCCGCGCGCTCAAGGAAGTGGTCGCCGCCTGCCAAAAGGCCGGCATGCAGGTCGTGGACTGGAACTGCGAGGGCTTAAACCACAAGAAGAGCTGGGACATCATCTCGGCCTTGTATTGGCCCGACGGTGGTGAGGAGACGCTGGACTGTCTCAACGGCGCCGAGGACACTGTGCTCCCGCTCACGAAATGGGTCATCCAGGAGCAGCCCAGTGTAAAGAACATGACACAAGCTGATCTTTGGAAGGTAAGTCTGATTACTATGTCACCAGAGTGAATTTTCGCCATGATTGAAAAGTGCATGGGCTGACGAGAAGCCTAGCTATGCTACGAGCGTGATGCGTACCGTGCATCATACGCCAAGACCTGGAATGCGACCGCCGACAACGACGGTCACGAAGTTGACGTGATTCTCTGCCCTGCTAGCTTCGGAGCCGCCACCCCGCATGAGAAGTCCAAGTACTGGGGCTACACTTCCCACTGGAATATGCTCGACTACCCCGGCGCCGTTTTCCCCGTCACTACCGTTGACGCTTCCAAAGATACCAAGGACTCTGGTTATCAGCCTGTGAATGAGCAAGATCAGTTCATTCAGGATCTATACGATCCTGAGCTATTTGCTGGGGCCCCGGTCGGTCTCCAGATTGTTGGACGAAGGCTGCAAGAGGAAAAGGTACTCGCTGCCTTGGAGCTGGTCGAGCAGGCCATGGGCCGTCCATAAATACAGAGTCAGTGTAATGTACGCAATACTACAGATTAGATACAGAACGTAAAAAAAATACGTTATTCAGGACGTCAAACATCCATCCAGTTTCCGTGGGTGGGAGATGAGTTTAGACTCTCCCGCGCCAGCTGTCCCCAGGTGACTCTCCGAGTTGCGGCCGCACTAAAACACCAGTTTACAGCTGACCGAGAAAAATAGGCATCTCTGCTTCTCGTTGGAAAATTTCCGGTTCATCTCCAGCCTGCTCCTAGCGTGCTGGCGTCGCAGCGACATGAACGCCGTTCAAGCCGCGCTTGGCTCCACATGGACGGCGTTCAAGAAGGCAACCTCTGCCGCGGAAGTGCAACTGCCGGCTGTCTCTGGATCTGAGTGGCAGGGATTTATTCAATAAGCATGGCATATCTTGGGGCTGATTGGAAATGTCCAATGAAATGTCGGGCAAATGGATGCAGCCACTGGCACTTGGCAAATTGACCGATTTCGCAGCTCTTCCCCACGGGGTAACAAGGCCCATGCCAATAACAGCGTGCCTCATACTGTGGAAGCAAAAGCTTAAAGACAGACGACAGGTCGGGAACAAACAGATTGATTTCATAAACCGCAAGGCAGAAGATCACTGCTGCTTTAGCTGAGCTACGATAGCTCCTGAAAGCCTCCTCTACACGGTTCCCGTCTCGTACACAACCCAAGACTGAGAGGTCTCATTCCAAACTCTGTTCGACAATTCAAGTATACCGTCAACATGGGATTCAGCGCAAAAAGCAACTTCCATCTCAACCGGCCAATGAGCCAGAATATCGTCTGTGGCCTGTATGAGGCCCCCGACTGCGTCTACTACGATGACTCGCTAACACGATACCGATCGATAGTATTCTATTCTGTCTGCCCGGAATCTACACGGCACTGACTGCTCTGGGCGCTGGCGGCGGCAAGCCCTCCTCGTCCGTCATCGCCAATCAGACCAATGCCATCCTCTACGGTGTCTTCATCGTATTTGCGTGCATGGGAGGCACCATTGTCAATCTATTCGGGCCGCGGCTCTCGCTCATGATCGGCACGCTTGGCTACCCGCTGTACGTGGGTGGTCTGTGGTACTACGACAACACGGGCAATTCCTGGTTCCCTCTCTTCGCGGGCGCCGTTCTGGGGGCGCTCTCGGGGGTCCTTTGGACGTGCGTGTACATGGTTGCGTACGCGTACGCAGATGAGAGCCAGAAAGGCTTGTTCCTCGCCGTGCAGTGGGCGCTTCGCTCACTCGGCGCATCCGTCGGCGCTGCCATTGCATTCGCCGTCAACTATGGCCAGGCCAAGCCCACGGGCGTGTCTTCTGCCGTATATATTGTCTTCATTGTTCTGCAAATAAGTTCTCTGCTTCTCTCTGGGCTGTTGATTGTCAACCCAACGGATGTCGTCCGCAAAGATGGCACGCGGCTTGCCAAATTCGAATCGCCCACATTCAAAGCTGAGATCAAGAAGTTGCAAAAATGCTTCATGGATAAGAGAATTCTTCTGCTCACACCAGGGATGATTGTTTGTGAAATGCCTCTCGGCACCTTGTCCACTGTCAATGGTAGGGGTTTCTCTTGCAAAGCCTGAAATGAGCTGTTCCCAGCTAATTGGCCACTGTTAGGATTCTTCCTCAACTTGCGCTCCCGAGCTCTAGCAAGCATGTGTTTCCAAATGATCCAAGTCATCGGCCCGCTGCTCCTAGTATGGATCTTCGACTCAAAGAAGATTGGCAGTCGAAAGATGCGAGGGCTGCTCGGCGTCGGGTCAATGGGAGTCATGGCGATTGGCACTTGCATAGGCATGTACATTTGGCTGTTCGCTGTCAACTACGACAAGCTTGAGAAGCCCCCGGGGCGAGACTGGGCCGACAGTGGCGCACCTGCATTTTTCGCTCTTTACATTCTATACGGCTGGGTGTATGCCGGGTTCCAAATGGCAGTCGGCTGGTGCTCTTCTTCGCTTTCCAACGACCCTACCAAGCTCGCCCAATACGCCGGGTACACGCGGGCGTGCACATCTCTCGGCATGTGCATCAGCTTCGCGCTTGCTTCTCAGTCTGTGTCTTTGTTGACTCAATTGAGCATTGAATTCGCGTGAGTTTTCAAATCCGGACCTCTGGTGCAAAATGACTGGGAAGCGTCGCAGTGTGCTGAAGCACTGATATCTTGACCAAGGCTGACATGAACAATAGGCTATACGTGATTGGATTTTGCGGCATGGTGTACGTTGTTCTTTTCAAAATCGAGGAGACCAATTACCCAACCGAGGACGGTGTTATTGCACCAGAAGAAGAGAAAGAGAAATGCGAGAGCCATAATCTCGAAGAACAGACTTCTGCCCAGGGTCGAAATTGAGAGGCTACATGGTAATCGCGCCGTTGCGGCCTGTGGAAGAAAAGGCTCCTCTGGCAGGTATCCCGTCAAGCACGTCGATTAACAGAAAAAATTTCTCAAGCGAAAAAAAATTTAGTATGAAAATGTTTTCAGTGTTTCATTTCCATCCTTCTGATAGTGAAGAAATTGCTTGTGGTATGTGCTGTGAGAAATTGAAAGACGATCAAGCTTGCGCAAAGGGCGATCTCTCCGCATCACGTGATCGAGCTGATCGCTCCTCTCCCCTCGTCGCGCAGCCTGCAGGGAGCAAGGTAGCGTGAACGCAGCATACAGATGCGGCGGCGTGCTTGCGACGTACTGCGGTCTTTCAATAGCCCAAGAAAAATGTTGTGACCGTGTTAAAGGGACTCGATTCAAGCCTAGATACAAATTAAAAGACCGAGCTTTGTCGCAAAGCCTGCCTGCGGCGCCACATGCTACGGGGACGCCAAGTACCAGGTACGGCGATGCGCTCCGCGGCCAGGCCCTGCCCGCAAGCAAAGTCCCGCTCCGGGGCGCTCCAGCAGCCAGTCCCAAATCCTCAACCTCAAGCGTAGAAACGCCGACAGAGGACGTCAGTCGCAATCCATCAACGCCCACACCGCGCATCGAATTTTGTCTCGAAATTGCGCCAGTCATCTCAGGGAACACGTCGCTTTCGACCGATGCTATCTTGAGCCCTTGCATCGCCTTGGTTCGAACGCTACGCGAGCGCACTTCGTCGCGCATGGCGCCAGGGGCCTTGCCGTCGCTTCCGCCCGGGGCCTAAAATGTCCTTTTCCTATGGCCAGCCGGCCTGGCCATCGCCGGCCTTGCATCATGCCAACAGTAGCAGGTCCCTCCAGCATCTTGACGATGCCTCGGCGCGTACATCGACCCCTGTTGACAACTCCATCGCGCCGGTACCTGAGCTCACGCTAGACGCCGAGGAGGAAGCCCGTCGCGCTCATTTCGCCGAACTCTATCGAAAATCCGAAAGTCGAGTTGACCTACTGTTTCTCGAAAATGGCGCATATAACCGTCCCGCGATCGAGGCGTTGCGTCGCCTGCCAGTCGCGTCCGGGGTGACCTTGCCGCCCACCACCGACCATGAGCCCATAAAAGAACCCCCCATGAAGAAGGCCAGACGAGCAATTGACGAAGATGACTATGACGATGACGAAGACGATGATGACGATAGTGCGACTGCCGCTGCTCCCAAAACGCAGGCCTCGATGGTCGCCAACCCCCTCCTATCACCATCGAAATCCGGAAGCTCGCCGGTTCACTCGATGAATTCCCCGGCCAAAACTCTCGATAAATCGAAACCCCAAGAAATCTCTCAAGGAAAAGATGCTACCGAAGAGAGTGAACTCAAAAATCTCGAAGAGTCGCGAAGAGCGACCGAACAGGCCGCTCGACGCAGTTTCCATACAACCATGTACACGCTGGAGAACGATCGCACTGCAATGCTTGAACAGCAGCAATTAGAAGACTCAGAAAAGCAGCTCCAGGCTGAAATGGATAACAACAGCCAGGGGGGTGCCAGCGGACTCCAGAATGCCAACCAAGGAACTCTCAGCAGCGCCAACTTGGGTGCTTCAAGTCTCACGCTAAAGCATTTGATTGCGCGAATCGATATGAAGAGAGATCAAGTCCAGGCCACAGACGCGGAACTACGAGTCTTGATGAACGAGGTTCGCAAAAATCGTAGCAAGTGGGCCAGCGAAGAAAACGTCAATCAAGAAGATCTGTACGAAGCCTTGGAGAAGGTTTTGACGGAGTTGAAGGCACATACGGAATATTCAACGCCGTTTTTGACCCGTGTCAACAAGCGAGATGCGCCGGATTACTATACAAGTAAGAGACCTCAATTTACAAGCCAAGTTGAAGCTGATTTCTAAACATCAAACAGTGATCAAGAATCCGATGGATCTCGGGTCCATGACGAAGAAGCTCAAATCATTAACGTACAAGTCCAAAACCGATTTTGTCGCAGACCTCAATCTAATATGGGACAACTGCTTAAAATACAATGGCGATATGAATCACCCTCTCCGCCGCATGGCCAATGGCATGCGCAAAGAGGCGGAGAAACTGATACCACTGATTCCGAATCTCGCCATTCGCTCACGCGCCGAGGTCGAAGCTGAGGAGGCGCGAAAGGAAAATGGTGGGGAGGATGATGGAGGTGATGACTCAGACGACGAGCCCATCATGTCATCCCGAGGTCGAAAGGCCGGTACAAAAGGAACCGGCAACAAGTCTCGTACCGCGCCATCAGATGAGCAAAAGGAAGATACGCCAGTTGTCGACCAGAAGCCGGTCATACAGCTAAATGGTCTTCTCGGGAAACATGGACGCGAAGGCTCCGAGGTCGATGGCAGCAATGGGTTCTCAACGCCACCGATTGGAAACCTCACGCCAAACGGAGCAAATGGCCACTCGGGCATGGGCAGCAACGCTGATGCCATGGAAATTGACGCGCCGAGCTTGAATGGAATGGCGCTCAACCAAACTTTTGGCGAAGCCGTTGAACAAATATACGAAGATGAAGAGTACAAGGTTTGGAAGCAAATCACAAAAAAGGATCGAGCCTTGGCTGCCAAAGAGCGCTTTTCACTGTTCAAGGACAACAAGTTGAACGGCGATGCACCGGCCCTGCTTCGAAGTAGGGCTGGCATGCGTCGGTTTTTGAAGCATCAAAAAGAGGCGGAAGCACTTGGTCTTGGGCAAGACTTCTCAGACGCGTCAGCTATCGCAGCAAAGGACGCTGGCTCAAAGGCTCAAGAAACTCTTGCGGATGGAATCAATGATGAAACAGACAAAACCATGCCGGACTACTATGAGTCTCTCTCCAACATTCCTGACGTGCCCGTCAAGCTGCAATGGATCGAGGACGGCGAAGGGCATGTCATCAATCAGCACGAAGAATTTATTCGCCTAGTGCAACCCGGCTTATTTACAGCGCCTCACAGTCGATTCACAAAGAAAATGGATGAGAACATTCATCAGATTCAAGAAACTCGGAAACTTGCGACAAAGATTTCTGTCATCAAGCAGATGCAGGTTCAGTCGCAAGTGTATACGAATCAGTTTCCCAAGTCGAATAACGAGCCATTTGTGGAGCAAGATATTGAACCACACTTCTACTCCGACGACGGGCCGGTCATGGCCGCAGATACTTGCCAAAACGCGTTGAAGCGGTCTGTGGGCAAGATTCTCTACAACTCTGGGTTCGAGGAGTTTCAGCCTTCGGCCGTCGATACTCTCACGAACATTGCTGCGGACTATTTTCAAAAGTTGATCCGCACCTGTAACGTCTATCGCGAGGCGGAGAAGAAGTCTGTCGAGCTGCCCAATGGAACAAGGATTGTCACACGCTTCTCTCCAGAAGAAATCATCTTACACACCCTCGACGAGACCGGCCACGACGTTTCTACGCTAGAGCTCTATGCCAAGGACGATGTCGACAGACTCAGCACACGACTCGGCACGCTGCATGAGAGAATGAAGACGCACTTGACCGACTTGCTCCGCCCGGCTCTGGCCGGTGACGCCGGCAACGACGGTGTCGGTGCCTTCAAGGACGGCAGCGACCAGTTTACGAGCGGCGACTTTGCCGGCGAGCTCGGCGAGGACTTTTTCGGCTTCAAAGCGCTCGGGCTGGACAAGGAGATGGGCCTTGACTCGTTCTCAGTGCCCTTTCACCTGCTGCAGAGCCGCGTGCACAGCCAGTACCAGATGCAGACGCAAAACGCGGCCGGCGTCACGAGCTGCGACGTGTTTGAGACGTTGCCGATGTCGGAGCCCGTCACGACGGACAGCATCCAGCACCACATTGGCCTCGTGCGCAACTTTTTCCTGGCCAAGCTGCACGCCAACGGCGACCAGGCCCTCGTCGAGGACGAAGACCTGCCGCTCAAGCAGCGCAAGCCGCGCCCACGCCTCGGCGCCCTCGGCAAGATCATTTCGGCGCAGAAGCGGCCGCCGCGCGAGCAAATCGCCCTCGCCAAGAAGCGGAAGAAGCTCGAGGCCCAGGCCGCCGAGGCCCGACTCAATGCCGACAAGGCCGGCGCTGGCGCTGCCGGCGGCGCCGGCGCCATGCAGGGGAAGAAGAAGCCGAGCATCCCCAACGGCGCCGCGGTGCCGCCCAACCCGGCCGTCATGGCGCTGGCGCCGAGCATGGAGCGCGCGGACAGCATGCAGAGCGCCACGGACAAGGACGACACGACGGGGATGATGAGCCCAGAGAGCATTGCGCAGTAGACGCGGCACCGCCAGGGCGGCGGGTTGAACGTGTCGGAGATTATCATGTACATTTTATGTTTTAGGGTGAAAGGGGTGGTTCAATTTTGTATTACTTGCGTGCGCGTCCCTTTTGTTGTTTTATATTCCTCTTGGTTTATGAGGTGTCTGTTTCTACTTTTGCGCTCCTCCTGCTCTTTTTTATCCAACAAACATACCCATTGTTACGACTTAGAGACATTTTACCTGGCTTTTTTTTTGTTCGTCAGCTTCTGCTTCTGTAGTGGTGCCTCCATTACGCTTTGTTTCTGATAGTTTAAAATTCTTCGCTTTTTTCTAAGGGGGACGACGACTCCCTGTTTCTTTTTTCCTAACCGCTCTGAAACAAAAGCAACAAGTTGGTTTGGTGTTTGAGGACGTGAGCACAGCCAAACAAACTTTTGAAAACTGGAAATGGTGCAAGATGAAGCCGGGGCGTTTCCGACTTGGGTATATGGTCTCAAGTCTCTGCGCATAAAGGAAGCACGGGACCCAAAGATCTGGAAATCGGTCCCGAGTCGTTTGCATTTTAGGTTAATTTTATACAACATTAGCAGGACTTGCTTGTTGCACCACCTTTCCGCATAGTAATTGGACAGCATTTGAATTTACACGTTTCTCTTATTTGTGCAATTGTTTGCCGTATACAGGTTGGAATAGGAGCCTACGGGATGCTCAGCATCACGCATTGCGTCAGGAAATACGAAACTGCTTTATATGTTGAAATTGGGTATATTTTTATTGATTGGTGGCGGGTGACGTTGAGCACCATCGCAGAGTGTGGTAATTCGTAGCTCTATAGCTACAGCCCTCCAGCTGGGGCTTTACAAAGACAAATGTAGATAAGTAGTTTTATAATGACAGAAAAAGAAAGAACAAAGTACGCCAAAGCCAATATCGAAATGCATGTTGTTGAACATACGCCATTTCCTAAATCTCATTTTCCATGTTAAATGCCATTTCCCCATATTCGTCGTTTGCTCAAGCAGAGCAATTCTTTTGGTTTCACCCAGTACAGCATCCAAAAACCGGAAACATTCTTTCCTGGGTAGCAGCTAGATTTAGATGCCAGCCTCGAGGCGCCAGCCCTCGACGGGGAGGGGGAAGGTGCAGGACCAAGCGGCAATCTCCTTGCGGAGCTCGTTGATGCGCTCAACCTCGCCGCTGTTGACCTTGGCCTTGAAGTCCTTGAGCTTGTTGGCCTCCTTGGGGAGGGCAGCCTGGGTGTCCTTGCAGATCTTGATGGCCTCGTCAATGTACTTGGCGACGCGCTCAAACTCCTTCTCGCCGAAACCCCGCGAGGTCATGGCGGGGGTGCCGATACGGATGCCAAAGGGAGTGAGGGCGCTCTTGTCGCCGGGAATGGCGTTCTTGTTGCAGGCAATGTTGATCAGCTCGAGGACGGTCTCGAGACGAGCGCCGTCAAGCTTGTGCTCGCGGAGGTCGACGAGGATCATGTGGCTGTCGGTGCCGTCAGCGACGAGCTTGTGGCCGAGCGCCTTGAAGCTGTTCTCCAGGGTCTTGGCGTTGGCCACGACCTGCTTCTGGTAGACCTTGAAGTCAGAGGTCTGGGCCTGCTTGAGGGCGACGGACAGAGCGGTGATGGTGTGGTTGTGGGGACCACCCTGGTGGCCGGGGAAGACGGAGAAGTTGATGGCTTCCTCAAGCTCGTAGAGAGTCTCCTTGCCAGTCTTGGCGTTGACGGAGCGGACACCCTTGCGGAAGAAGATCATGGCACCGCGGGGACCACGGAGGGACTTGTGGGTGGTGGTGGTGACAATATCGGCGTACTCGAAGGGAGTGGGGATGACCTCGGCGGCAATGAGACCGGAAATGTGAGCCATGTCAACCACGAGGTAGGCACCAACGGAGTCGGCAATCTCGCGCATGCGCTTGTAGTCGATCAGACGGCAGTAGGCAGAGGTACCAGCGACCAGGACCTTGGGGCGATAGAGGATGGCGTTCTTCTGGAGCGTATCGTAGTCAATGATGCCAGTCTGCTCGTCGACGCGGTAGGGCATGGTCTCGAAGTAGGTGGAGACCGCAGAAATCCTATGAAGATTGTGTTAGAGAGTGGTGGTGGTGTATGTATAGTCGAATATCTCAACGTACTTGCGCTGGGGGGTCTGGTAACCGTGGGACAAGTGACCGCCGTGGGGAAGGTCGAGACCCATGAGACGACCACCAGGAGCCATGAGTGCCTGGTAGACCTGAAGGTTGGCGGGAGAGCCACTGAGAGTCTGGACATTGACACCCCACTTGGCATTGTCGAGGTGGAAGGCCTCGAGGGCACGCTTCTGGCAGAGAAGCTCGATTCTGTCGATGTGCTGGTTGCCACCGTAGTAGCGGGCACCAGGGAGACCTTCGGAGTACTTGTTGCTCATGGGAGAGCCGAGAGCGTCAAAGACGGCACGGGAAGTAATGTTCTCGGAGGCAATCAGGACAATGGACTCGCGCTGGCGCTGGACCTCGTCTTTCTGTAGAGGGGGAGGGGTATTAGCGCGGGGTCACGGAGGAGGGGGGGGGCAATCCAATTGACGGTAAACGTACCATGATGGCGGCGACCTCGGGATCAGACTCGAGAAGGGACTTCTCGAGCATCTAGAGTAAAGGTATTAGCTAGCTGTCGAGCATGCTGGGCGGCAGCAAGACGAGACTCACGTCCTTGTGGGTGGCGGGGAGAGCGTATTCGGGGGTAAGGGCAGCCATGGTAGCGGTTGGGTGTGTGTGGTTTCCAAAGGGTTTGGAGATGAAAGGCGATTGTTTGAAGAAGGAATGAAGAAGAGTGGCGTCAGTGAAAGAGAAGAAAAGCAGCCCGAGGACGGAAGAAAATTCTGGGGACGCGGTGAGGGCTTTATTACCAAACGGATTGCTTTTCGTCTTTGGGGCAAGAAAAAAAAATCTACTTGGGGGACCAGAGCTGGACCAAGGCGGGGCGGGGCAGCTGGACGGCGTGGAGGGGAAGGCCGATAAGATAGGGCTCCAGGCTCAAGGCCCTTGGGTACCGCTTTGCCACTGTAAATGTGCCAGCCGCGTGCCGGGTCCAGCAGGGTGGCACTGTGGGCGGGCGACGTCGGATGCAGTTAGCACAGGGATGTTGTGGTCTGGATGACTCTGCCCCGGGTACTATTTATTTCGTACAGAATTTACAACAAACATCAAGGCCCTTTGTTCGTTTCGACTTCGAAAACAGACTAGCATATAGCAGACAGACTTGGTCGTTGATGGAGGAGGAGATGCACCACATTGCTACCTCCGCTGTAGAGCAATCCTACCTACCTAGGTAGGTAGGCATGAAGCAGTCACCGAGGCCGGCGCAAATACCCGCAGCCAAGGTTACACCAACGTCCATTGCAATTGTAGCATTAATTAGCGTTAGTTCCTAGTAACTCCTCGTCCCGATCGGCTCCTCGCCCGTCATGCCGCTGCCCAGCTCCCAACCTGCCACCGATACCGGTCACCTGACCGGCAATTTCTTGCAACGCCTTGTCGTCTTGCCAGAATCATGCGAATGATGGACATGACTGTCGTGACATATCCATACAATGTTGAGATATATCGGCTCAAAACCCCGCAGTTCCGGGACGGCTCATCGATGCCCATGACAATCGCGCAAACGGCGGCGTCGCGGAGCACGCAGTCAGCTGTAAGCGTCAAATTCGCCAGACAATTTCCGGCATTCTGATCTAGACGTCGGGTGGACAAATGGCACGCAGGCTAATTACTTTTCTTGTGGAACGATTCCAGTACCCGTCAAGCCCAGGC
>JAPFRW010000188.1:0-19864 GCA_030778065.1 Akanthomyces uredinophilus | reverse complement strand
GTTGAAATCTGGGCTGGGTGATGAGATACATAGTGTAGCCTAGATTTTACGTACATACATGCCACCATGCACAAATATACGGCGTTAGACATAGCTATTTCAGGCGATCGAAATGACCCGATAAGTTAGGAAACAGTCGCTGTCGCGTCGTAGATGCATTGCTGCAATCACCCGAATACAACCGCTCAATTGAGTGCGTCGTCTCACCAAATAAACCCTGGTGCCTCAACTCAGCTGCACCCTAGCCTGACCCACTACCGCGACAAGTTGACTGAGTTCAATTATGAACCAGACATCAAAGACCGCTCTAGAAGCATCAACACCGTCATCGGATCAACGACCGCATCCTGTACAGTACAGTACAGCATTGAAACAGGGTTTTCGCCCAGACAATAGTCTCTGTCGACACTTCCCGTGTACCCGGCGCATCGAGGAACCGTGGCGAGGCGTGAGCAGGTCACCGCTTAGGCTCTTGCTGCTCCCTCAACAAAACAGAACATCCGGGAATTGATCCTCTTCTAATTGGAGTGCAACCATCTGACGTTTGACTGCATCTTCTCAATCGGTCACGGCCCGACGTGCCCTTAGCTAGGCTTCCGGCCACTTGAGCGTTGCTGAGCGCTAATCGGAGCCCTTTGCGGCGCCGCGCCACGCAGCAGCCAAGCTAGAAGCGTCCAGAGCCCAGCCCGTGTGTGACCATGGTTTCACGACAAAAAGGCAAATCTAGTGGTACTTCTGCCAGGGCAACTTCCCCGGCGGCTCAGCTCTCGCCACCCGGCGCCACTCCGCAGAACGTGCTGCGGCCGGAGGACGATGATCTTGACGATGGATCCAGCTCAAATCCACTCAAACGACGATTCGATGATGGAGTAGTAGACTATCCACGGAGGCGAGCCACAATCGCGGTACGTGAGCTTGTCTTGATGCGTCGTTTGAGCCTTTCTAATGCCATTGCCAGTGCGAGGTGTGCCGCTCACGCAAGTCGCGCTGCGACGGCAACCGGCCAAAGTGCAAGCTATGCGCTGAGCTCGGCGCGAATTGTGTTTATCGCGAGCCGGGCGTGAAGCTCGACGCTGGCGATAAAATGATCATGGAGCAGCTCGACCGCATCGAGGGTATGCTACAGGCAAACATGTCGCAGCAGGCGGCTCGGGGCAGCATCGCCACAAACCCGTTGCAGCCATCTCCCGCCATAAGTAGCGCTGCGGCAGCTACAAGTCCGGATGGGCACTTTCCGACGACGAATAGTGCTGGGACAGCCGTACCCGTTATTCTCAACGGCGGGCTGGGAACGTGGGCGAGCAGCACGGCGGCGGGGACCAACATCTCGACCATGCCCAAGTGCCACACCAATGCCGCCTTCCACCTGCTGCAGTGGCCGCTGATCCGGGACTTGGTGCCTCGCCAGTACGATCCGCAAATACTCGTGCAGCTCGAGATGGAGCGCGAGCCCCTGCACTCGCTCGCCAAGACGCCGGCCGTCGACCTGTCCAACACGCAGGCCTACGTCGAGGCGTACTTTGCCAAGGTCAACGTCTGGTACGCGTGCGTCAACCCGTACACGTGGAAGGCGCAGTACCGCGCCGCCCTCTCCAACGGGTTCCGCGAGGGCCCGGAGAGCTGCATCGTGCTGCTGGTGCTGGCGCTCGGCCAGGCGAGCCTCGGCGGCCACATTGCCGGCCTCGCGCGCGGCGACGACCCGCCCGGGCTGCCGTACTTTACGGCCGCCTGGTCGCTGCTGCCCGGCATGCTGACGGCCAACAGTGCCGTCGCGGCGCAGTGCCACCTGCTGGCCGCCGCCTACCTCTTCTACCTCGCGCGGCCGCTCGAGGCCTGGAGCCTGCTGGGCAGCGCCGGCGCCAAGCTGCAGCTGCTGCTCATGGCGCCCGCCGGCCGCGTCCCTCCCGGCCAGATGGAGCTGGTCGAGCGCATCTACTGGAACACGCTGCTCTTTGAGAGCGACCTGCTCGCCGAGCTGGACCTGCCGCACTCGGGCGTGGCCCAGTTTGAGGAGCAGGTCGGGCTGCCGGGCGGCTTTGCTCCCGAGGGCGTCGTCGGCGGCGCCGCCGACGACGACGAGCAGCAGGACCGCGTCGGCGCCGACGAGCTCTGGTACTTTCTGGCCGAGATTGCGCTGCGCAGGCTGCTGAACCGTGTCAGCACGCTCCTCTACTCGGACGACGCCTTTGTCCGGCCGCCCAACCTCGGCCACATGGTCAAGGAGCTCGACTACCAGCTCACGCAGTGGTACGAGAGCCTGCCGCCGCCGCTGCAGTTTTCGTTTGCGCGCGTGCCGCTGCAGGATCCCGTGCAGACCGTCCTGAAGCTGCGGTACTACGCGTGCAAGGTCATCATCTACCGCCCCTACATCCACTGCGTCTTGGAGGATGCGCGAGGCTTCGCGGAGCCTGTTGTCCGAGAAGGCTGTCTGAAATGCCTAGACGCCTCGGTACGGCAACTGGAGCACATATCTGAGCAGTACGTCAACCCCCCCCCCTTCTGTTCTCGTTTGTTTCGAATTGATTTGAGGCTTTTTTCTTCTCTTTTTTTCTTAACTCGTCTCTAGTCACGCCGGTCACATGCCTTATACCTGGCAGGGTGCGCTCTCCATGGCCTCGCAGGCATTGCTCATCATGGGCGCAACAATGTCTCCGTCGCTTCAGGGGCTCGTTCTGGGCCTGGTGCCCGATAGGGCAGCGCTAGATGGGATTATTCAAGGCGTTATTGACGAGCTTGGTCGCTATGCTGTCCTTGCGCCGAGCATCAACCTGGCGGCCGACATTGTCAAAGAGGCGGAGCTGCGGCGGCGTGCATTTCTGAACGTAGAACCACGGACTACATAGCTGTGCTACTTGTAAGAGGGATAAAGTGATATTCTATTTCTGCAGCACTGTCTGCCATAGCATCTACATGATCCCAAAAAGTGTAGCTGAAGTGAAACACGCAGAGCATGTGTGCCTCGAAGGGAGGCCAGTGCAGTAGCAAAAAGGTACGTTCCGTATACAGGAGGGGTAAACTCGGCCTTTCAAAACGGATTCAATTATAAGAAGGAATGAACAAAATGTATCAAGACCGCGTTTTGACGTAATATATGTGCCTCGAACTTTGAAAATGCAGCGTAGACACGCGAGCCTCTAAGTGGCCAGCTGACCTTTGGACAAAACCCTGTCGGAAAATAGAGTTGGGACTTTCCAGTCTTGGATGGGGCCGCTAAGCATCAGCATAGTCATTGCCTTGTTGCTGAGAGAATCGGCTGGGAAATTGTCCGGCCCATTTGCCGCTCAGCTTCCTGATACAGCCCCGGACTGGCTAGTCCACGCGAATAAGGCTGAGGCGGCAAGCCGACAACGGCATAGTGCCTACCTCTTCCGAGCCTTGTGTGCGTCCTAGTAGCTGAAGGAATGGAATCAATCTTTTTTTTTTCATTTGGTACATCCTCTAGTTTCATCGAATACGAGATGCAGCCGGAAGACGCGTCACAGCGGAGGCGTTCGTGATTGGCTTGGAGAGCTTACTTAAAGTCGGCTAGGCGTTGACACACTTACAGACAGTACGGATGCCACGAGAACATGAAACTTGGAAATCGGAGACATTTATCCCGATTTGAGTTATAAATAGATTGGCTCTTCAGCGAAAGATGCAATTCAGATAGGCAGCAGCATCGTTCCATTCCTTCTTCGTCCATCTCCTCGTTCATTAGAATCGTAACTGTGAAGGCCCGTCCTTCTCTCGCCATGCTTTTCGCACTGGGTAATCCGGTAAAAGATTGCGGGGCAAGTTATCACTCGTAAACGTCCAGCCTTGAAACGGAGTGGTTGCTGACTGGATCAAAGGTCAACAAAGTCCAGTCTGCGTGTGGCTCGGCCTGTGAGACTTGGGCGGATCACTCCTGCAAAGCGATTGCCTGCAACAATTCATGCTTTTGCAAAGCCGGCTTCCTCAGAGATGCGGTATGCCCCGACCCCGTGAATGCATGTACGCCACGAATCCTCGTTGACTTGTGGCATAGTCTGGCACCTGTACCCCCCGGAGCCAATGTCCGGGGCAGACGCATCTGTAGTAAAACGGATGATGCAGACAACTTTGGTCTCCTTAATCCTACTACGTTTTTGCCGCGTAAGTCCAGGCGCCATTTCCGAGCCTGATCCTCAAGAGGCAGCAACCTTCTCCCGCTATTGGTGGTGTAGATGTAGCAGCACAGGTCACAAACGCCCGAGGCCCGGCTAGAGTCTCGTGTGGGCGGCAACGGCGACTTCTTGGCTCACAGAAAGTTGTAAAACTCCGTATGCATTAGCTAGTCGGGCAAAATATTCTGCCTTGATGGCAAACGTCCGCCGCATAGCCCACACGCCCGCAGCCTTACGCAGCCTGGGACTATCCTGACGACACCTCACTGGCTAGCCTGTTGGCCATGTAGCCTCGCAATGGCTCCGAAAGGGTGGCACCAATGAACGGCGACACTGGCTCAGCGAACGTAGAAAGTGGCATTCCCCGTGGCTCGGTATAAATATCCTGTCAAATCGCTTGAATACCTGTTTTCGAGGGGCATACCATTACGACTCAAAAGCTTATACTTTACTATACTCCCTTTTTTCAACTTCTCACTCTACAATATGAAAACATTTGTCCCCTTGGCGGTGGTGTTGTTCACGTTGGGTGTTTGGTCGCAGTCCTGCGGAGTAAGCGAGCGTCTACTGATGCGAAGGGTTGGTTACATTGCCTTTGCTAACGTCCAGGTAGCCAAACGAGGTACGACAAGAGTGCGGGCCAATCTGTGAAAGCTGCAAAAACAGCAAATGCGACGCTATCCGCTGCGGCGGCGGATGCTGGTGCAGGTCAGGCTTCCTCCGGGACGGTGTAAGTATACAGAGCTCTGGATTCGCCAAAGATCAGGATTGGCTAACTCTGCCCACTTAGACCGGCGTCTGCATTCCACTAGACCAATGCCCACGAGACGTAAACGAGTTGACTCTGCATGAGACGCGCGAAAACCCCGGTCCCGGCTCTTGCTGGGGAACTTCCTGCGGCGAGCATTGACGCGGTGCGGCCTGTCTGATGGTAAATCTGGCAGCTAGCGTCCTTCGATAAGGACAGTGGAGTGCGTGTGTACATAAGACGGAACAAATAAAAGATTATAGTGGCGCTTGGATAGATAGTACGAAAACATATCAATGAGTTTCATCCTGGAGTCGCATTGCGAACTCTGCATGGCCCGACGGTGCTCTTGTGAAGTATGCCTGCTGTTCCTGTTTAGGCTTTTTGCCGGGCCCGAGCCAAGTGGGCTAAAAAGCAAGTGATTTGAATTTCTCCAAGTCATTTTGCTTGGAGCTTTCGACATTTACTATGACCAGCGTCAGAATCCCGCAGGCACAGTGGCATCAGCACATCTGTACAACGGTGTTGCTATTTCTCAACGATATCTCTACTGTTCAAATTGAACACTACATCGTTCTCAGGTCTGCAATCCGCTTTCGGGTCTACGGAAAAAAGGATGCGAGCGACTGCGCAGCAAACTTCAACAGCTTGTGCAGACTTGGTTTCCTCTCCCTCGGCTGCGTAGAGACAGTCTAGGAGAAGCAATGGTCAGACGTATTGATGATCCGCTCTGCATCGATAAGAGTGTTTCAATCTACCAAAGAGTGTCAAAACTTAATACCTGAAAAAGGTCCCAAACAGCTTCTGAGGGTATATGAGCCTCTAGTCAATGTACGGTTGTCGATGGAGAATGTCACTTATACCTCATTTACACGGAATAGCTTCGATCTGCATACCGCCGCAAAAAAGAAGGGGACAATACGGCCGGTTAGTTTTGAGTGGTTCAAGGTAGGACGCTTTAGAGGGGACCACTGACTTGCGACGTGCTGCCTCATTGTGAATCCTGGAGACAAGATGCTGCAGTGGTTCGGCGGCTTCCTGCGCAGCAACATGTAGCGCACCCGGTACACATCCGGCGAGCAGCGCGCAACCGATCGGAGCAGAATGCAAGTATAAGCCGAGAGTAAGTCGGAGTGCAGAAGGAGTAGAGGATGCAGGCTGAAAGCTTGGGAATGGGGGTCAAAAGGATGATGGCGTACGGTCGCCGCGAGGCACAGGCCGAGAGCAAAGACGGCACATCTGTTACGGCAATAAACGGTGTGACGCCTATTCTGGATATTTTTACACACAAAAACGTGTCGGTTGACCGATTTAGTTTGCAAATTGTGGCATCGTGTATGTTAGCGCACGTAATGGATCTCGTTCGCTCGTCGGGCATGTGATGGATCGGCCGGCTGCTCAGCTGTTCTGAAATCATACGGGCAGCGAGCGAGAGGCGCTACCGTATGCAAGTGTCTTGAATGAGCCAATTTTCCTATGAGCGCTCTTGCACGTACATGAGGACGGAAAGAGGGAGAAATAAAAGTAAGAGGAATGAGACGCAAAGAGCAGAGTAGATGACCAAGACTACTTTTTGTCTCGGAAAGGCTCGGCCGATAGACCCGGGTTCTTTCTTCCGGAAGTGATGTTCATCTGCTCGCCTATTTTTACCTCGACTTGTAAGTGGCAGCTATGCGATGCCTAATCCGACGACGTCATGTAGCATCGCGTGTCTCAGCCACATGTGATTCCGGTAGGCCAGACACACTCACCACTGTGAGGCTGCGTTCAGAGGCTTCCATGTTTTAACATCCGTATAGGTTTGGAATTCCAAGTCTGGGGGGATATAGCATGGAATAAATTAATATCCCTCAGACAGCGTGACGTCTGTCCATTTCTCCGTCTAGTGGCGTGGTCAGGCATGCATGCACTCACCACACATGACGCCCGTGGCATGGATGGCTTCTTGGTCTTCGTCGCTAGTCTTTTCCCCCCGTCCAGTCTCTTCCGAGTTGGGTTTGTCCAGGCGATGCAGCCAGGGACCACATGCCGCTTGCTCCAGCTGGTGGTCCCTTTTTCCCGCAACGACGTCAATGGGTCTGTCCCTGCCACCACACACCCCCGGTCCCTCCCTCCCGTCAGGGGCCACTTTGAGCGGCTGGTCCCATCGTTAGCGCTTCTGCGTTGTCTGCTGGGCATTTTTGGGACAGGTTTTGACCGTTGTCCTCAGCCTCTTGTCTGGTGGTGGTGGTGGTAACAAGTTAGCATGGTTAGTTAGTGCATCTCGCTGAACCCCAGCCACGTGACGCATAGGCCAAGTTCTCAGAGCCAACCACCGACTTTTATGACCTGGGCATCGACCAGCATAAGCGCCGGGCAACATTTTTCTCCTTTATTTCGGATTTTCTAGTTCTTGTCTACATGATTTTCCTCGTTTTTGGAGCCTATTTTGCATTGTTCATTGCATCGTCTTCGTGCGACTCGCTCGGTCTCGCAGCATAAGGCGGAGCGACGGGGACCCTTTTTGTTCGCATCGCAGCCTGTCCGACCCTCGGTGGCGCAAAGCACTGTCAGCAAGTTTGCTGCGCGCAGCACACGAGTCCAACTTGCGCCCAGCAGATCTAATCATCTGTCAGCTTGCGTTATAGCGGTCAATCCCGTTTTCCGTCTTCCTTGGCATTCCGACGTGGCTGGGCAGGCCGTACTGCATTAATAGCTGCATCCGCTGCTGCACACCTCACGAAGCTTCCACCGACGTATTTCAAACCCCCCCAGTAACTGTCGCCTTTCCTACATGCAGCGTTCCTGCTCATTTTTTCCGCCATTTTGCGTCACAGCTGCGCAACCATTGCTCGCATAGCCACCGTACTACGCCACTGCTGGAGTGATTGTGTGCCCAGCGGTGACACACTACTGGACAAGCACTAGGGTGTGGCTTTTGTGCCGTTGTTTTTGGGCAGTCAAGAGCATCCTCATCAGGCTGAAAAGAGCACATATTCCCGACTCAGTGTCCATCGCGAACGCCTGAGGTCTCTGCATTTTGCCCCTCAGCAGCCAATATATCCTCCGCATCAAATAGGTTGCCCGCCACATGTTCATGACATTCACACGCCACGCCCGGTATCATGCCTGCTCGAATAATTCGAGAACCATCAGATCCGTATTCGAGGTCTTCCTACTATGATGACGATAGGGGCCGAGCACGAGATTACTCAGATCGGCCTGCTACCTATTCTTCATCACGCCGTGGCTCGCTATACGACTACCCGTCGGTATTTGAGGATGACAGGCGGTATCGCTCGATAGAGCGAGAGCGAGAGCGAGATCGCTACATCAGCGCCGAGGATGTTGAGAGACAGCGACGGTCTATGAGTGATCGCGACTCATATGGTAGGCCGGGCTCCTCAAGGACCCCAGAACGAAGTGAGTCGTCCAGAAAGAGTCGGCAACATGCGCCCCATATCATCGATAATTCGCGCCCGCCCATATCTTCCCGAAGCCAAAGAGAGGCTGTAGAAGCTGTCTATGTATCAGGCCCCTCGCGCAGGGACTCGACTTCCTCCAGGAGGAGCAGATCGACGAGTCGCTTCAGTCGTTGGTTTGGGGGTGGATCTTCAAGTCGTGCGCCATCCCCGGAAAAGCCGCCCAGGCGAGAAAGGCGATCGCGATCAGAAAGGCCTACCAGACCTGTTTCTTGCGTTGCGTGTATGGAAGACATATCACCTTCAAGAAGCGCAGATTTGGATTGCGGACATCGAATGTGCAACTCCTGTCTCCGGCGTATATTCCGCATGTCGGTAAACGATCCGCAGCACATGCCGCCTCGCTGCTGCACCCAAGAGCATATTCCACTCCAGTATGTGGACCGGCTTTTCGATTCTAGCTTCAAAAAGACGTGGAATCGCAAGTTCACCGAATACAACACGCGCAACCGGCTATACTGCCCATCTCGAAAATGCGGCGAGTGGATCATGCCAGACTCGATCCGCAAAGAAAACGGCCGCAAAGTAGCGCGCTGCGGTCGCTGCAAGACTAGGGTGTGCGGATCTTGTGGTGGTAAGTATCACGCATCAGCGGAATGCCCAAGTGATGAGGATACAGCCAAGTTTCTGGATCACGCCGCCGATGCGGGTTGGAAGCGATGCCATCGATGCAAAGCCATGGTTGAGCTGAGGGAGGGGTGCAACCATATGACTTGGTGAGTTGAACTGACAAATTAGACAGTTGTACTGGGTTGCTAACTATTACCAGTCGATGTGGTGCGGAATTCTGCATGATATGTGGCAAAAAATGGAAAACTTGCAATTGCCCATGGTTTAACCACAACGCAATGGGTGCCGATAATCTGCCCATGAACATACCAGGACATCCTGGACAACACCCGCAAACCTACACTGAGGAGATGCGCTTGCGTCGCTTGCAAGAGCTCCGCGACAGAGTCGTGGCAAGAGGCATGGAGAACGGCGAGGACTACGAGGTGATGGGAGGGATGGGACACATTACAGGTCTCGGCAACGCGGCAGGACATCACATGAATGAGAGCTACAGAAGAGACCACGGTCCACTTCCCTCACGGCCGCCCCCTTCATTTGATCGGGGTGCCGGATATGTCTCGGATGTCAATCGGGCCAGGGGCTACGGGCCTAGCTTCCTGGAGCGCCAAAGTTCGACGCGAAGCCGAGCCGGCCGGCAGCCTTCTCCGGTGGCGCCTCCTTTGCGATACTCGATGGGGCACGACGACTTGCCGATGCGACGCGACTCGTCCGGGCGCCAGCGCCCAGAGGACGAGAGAGACTATCATCGGGCACCACAGCGATCACGGTCAGAGCGCATCGTTCCGGCGCGCACCTCGCGACGATACGAGGACGAAGCAGCCATGCACGCACCAAGTCGAGGACGCCGCGCCAGCGCGGAGCCACCCCGGGGCTCCGCGTTGGCTGGCTTGAACGGCAAAGACCGGGGCATGGGTCGAGTGGCCGAATGGAGAGGCTATGTCGAGCCGGGTGTACCAGATGGAGAGTCTGTAATTGGGCACGTCTGAGCTGCGACAGACGATTAGGTTGATGACGAGATACGACTTTTGGATTTTCTTTGCATGTTTAACGATTGACGACTCCATACGCATTGCATCGGTGTTGCGCATACATGAGCGAGCAGATATGGAATATGAGAACATTGCCGGGCACAGAAGGCCCGAGGATATGTACATTTTAGATAGGAACCGATATGTCACGGCAGCATATGCATACGTATTGGCAGGAAATGATCTTTTTTTTTTTGCATACTGTTTATATGAGCTTTTTCGTGGTGTAGTTTGATAGGGCAATGGCCATGCTTAATATACATCTCGTATTTATTGTGAAAGGGGTAATTGTTCGGAACCGCGGGATCATGGGCGTCGTGATGTTACGTCATGATGGCCATTCCCTGGCGATTAGAAGACGAGCAAGTAGCCGTTGGGGCAGCCTGGTTCAAATCGCCGTATAACGATAGCGCTCAGACGCTATAATTATAGCGGTTACCATCGCTGTCGTCGCCAACAGTCACCTGAACTGAGGCCTCCGTCCCTACAAATTACAGCAGTTTGGCCGCTGCCCAGTTCAGCTAGCGGCCGCCTAGAGTCCCCTGCAACAGCAATCCACCTACGATAGCAGCTCCAGTCACGGGCCCGCTTCATCCGTGCAATGCCCCTCGGTCCTCTTCGTCCGTCACCATCTCCTTTCCTTTGCAACTTCATCCGGCTCTGATTTAATTTCCTTTCCGCTTTCTCATACGTCAGCAGAAGCGTCCAGATACCCCCCTACCACTGCCAGATCCCTGTCCATCCCGAGACGATGCTGCAGCATCGCTTCCGATAGCACCCCATCTCCATCTGCAGCACGCACGTGCCAAGCAGCCCGCTGCAACGACACCACTCAGCCTCCATCGAACCTCGATTCAGATCTCATACCCCAGCTCTGCTGCCTCGCGGGCTCGCGGTCTCCCGCGCCGAGGTCATGCTTCTCCTCCATCAGGTTGGCAGCGTCAAGATTGGCGAGGTCATTCGCTACACTGTCACATATACTCCGTCCCAGGATCGCATCCTACCCTCGCCTGAGAAGCTATACGTCCGCATCCGCAACACCTCGACCATAGCCTTGCGCGCCGCTTTCGTCCACGGTCCCTACACCCTCTCTGTCGCTGCCTATCCCGCGAAATTCGTGCCCAACGAAAAGCTTCCCGACCCCCAGCGATATGGCGTTCCAGAATTCGAGCCCATGGTCAAGGCCGGTGGCTCTTGGGAGTGTGAGCTCATCGTCCCCGACGATATAAGACAGTCGGCCGGTATCGGTGGAAACGGCAGCGCTTTCGGCAAAGACTCTACTCATAACGCTGAATGTGCCAGCTGGGTCATCGAAATTACCTCTCAGGTCATCTTCTCCACCTCCGCCGCCGTGGGCTACGAAGTTGTGGTTGGGCGCGACCAGAAGTCTCTCAATCTCAACCAGACCTCAGGCTCTTTTGGTCAAGACAACCAAAACATGCAGCCCGGCAAGTTGACAGACCACCAGCAGAGCGTCGGTGCCAAGGATGGCCACCACCCAGCGCAACCTCGAGGAATTTTCTCTGGCGCTGTGAAGCTCAAGGTCGAAGATACGGCAACACTTTGGAACACGCCTCGTCTACCAGGCTGGGACGATCTGGGCGAGAAGCGCGCGCGACAAAATAAGGGTGCGGACAAGCCTGTCGAAAGCATGGTCAAGACGGACGATTCTGAAGCGGCGGAAGATGAACCCGTGCGCAAGCAGAAAAAGGTTCATCTAGTCCTGCTTACGCACGGCTTGCATAGTAATCTTGGCGCAGATATGCTTTATATGAAAGAAGCCATCGACGCGTCAGCAAAGCAAGCAAAAATCGACGCCAGAGCCAGGCGGCAAAAGGAAAGGGCCGAGGCCGGGCAGCCTATCGACTTCGATGAGGACGACGATGAAGAGATTGTCGTTCGCGGGTACTCTGGCAACGCGACCAAAACGGAAAAAGGAATCAAGTATCTCGGGAAAAGACTTGCCCGATATGTTCTAGCTATTACCTATCCCGACCAGCCGTTTGTTCCCATCGGCAAAGCTGCCGGTGAAACGCTGATTCGGCACTTCGACAACGAGGACTTGCTCAAGCAGCACATCTTCAAGCAATCACACAAACACAGCAAGATATCAGAAGACACGACAGCGCGCAAAAGTAAGCATGTCCGGCCCTATACAATATCCAGCATCAGTTTCATCGGACACTCGCTCGGTGGCCTAGTACAAACCTACGCCGTCGCATATATTCAGAAGCACTCACCCAAATTTTTTGACCTTATTCGTCCAATCAATTTTATTGCCCTAGCCTCACCGTTCCTCGGATTGAGCAACGAGAATCCTGTCTATGTCAAATTTGCCTTGGATTTCGGTCTCGTGGGCCGAACAGGCAAGGACCTGGGGTTGACCTGGAGAGCTCCCACGATTGCCCGAAATGGCTGGGGTGCCATTGTCGGCAGTCTTGGTGAGTCAGCGCACAAGACTGTCTATGGCGAAACTCAGCCTGACTCGAAACCCCTGTTGCGTATTTTGCCGACGGGTCCTGCGCACACTGCGCTGAAGAAATTCAGAAACAGAACGACATATTCAAATGTTGTCAATGATGGTATTGTCCCGCTGAGGACAAGTTGCCTCTTGTTCTTGGACTGGCAAGGTCTAGACCGTGTTGAAAAGGCGCGTCGAGACGCCGGCCTCGTTGAGACTGTCGTTGGCTTTGGCTGGGCTGAGCTGACGGGCTCGAGCATGTCGACTGCCAAAGCAAAGCATCAATTTGCTGTTGAGACGGGCCAGGAGTCTGGAGCTACTACGCCGGGCGCAAATGCGCTCCAGGTGCCGCAACCGGACGATCAGACCATGGACGAGGACGACAAAGCCAGTCTGCGGTCTGTGCCGACGCCTTTTAGTGAAGGAAGTCACCCCCAAGAGTCGCCCAACGCGTCGTCTATACAAAGTCCATTCTCTGGGTTTTTCAACATGTTCAGGAGCAACGATCCGCCAAAACCTGATACGCTGTCCAAGAAGCAAAGAAAGATGATTGGACGAGCGCAAACTGTCAAGTTTGATTCGCAGTCAGAAACTCCAAATTCCAGCACATCGGACGTTTCCAAGTCCACAAAAGCAACGGCCGGTCACGATTTTGACTCTGGCGGCGTTAGTGGGATGATGGCACCTCCCAAGACGACCTTTTTCGAATCGGCTGGGGATCTTCTAAATCCCAAAATGCCCGATGTCGACTTCTTGGTCGATCCATCCAAGCGACCGAGAACTATCTTCCATGACAGGGTGTATCAGGCCTCTGACATTCCCCCTCCGCCTCTCAAGCGCCGCAACACATCCTCACTCATGCGTAAGACGTTCAAAACGTCTCAGTCGCAAAAGTCAACGGAGAGTGGCTCATCTTCGCCATACCCGACGGTCAGCCACGAGGATTCCATGGCCTCTGTCAAAGAATACGATGACACCATCAATACCGGCCCCGACAAGCAGCCTGACGAGGTTGTTGATGGCTCGGGTATGCGAGTGGAGGAAAAGATTGCGCGAGGATATCACAGGGGCCTCGCCTGGCGCAAAGTCCTTGTCAAGCTCGAGCCTGACGCCCACAACAACATCATCGTGCGCCGCATGTTTGCCAATGCCTATGGGTGGCCGGTTGTAAAGCACATGGTGGACGTGCACTTTAGTGACTCTGTCATTGCACGCATGACGACGCAGGATGATCACTTGGGCGAACGTGCCCTGGACGCCAATCAGCCACCCGACGTTCACGGCTGCGAGACAAAGCACTTGACTGAGGAGCTGAAAGCTACGCTGATTATTGACGACGAAGCCGATAGTAGCACCGAGTCGCGCGATGCAGTAAAGTCGCTTCCGCCGATCAGAACCCCTGACGGCGAAGGCAGTCACTCTCCCTCGCATGGCAACGGCGGCGCTTCATCCGTGACGTGGAGCGAACGTGACTGGGTCGACAGTGACGAAAACAGCGATGCCGAAGCGGCCGAAGCGGCCATTGCCGACGACAAGAAAGAGGGCGGCATTAAGACAGAGAGTACGCTGAGCCCATCGTCGTGGACGTGGACGGAAAAGATTGTGGGCAAAGGCGCGGCGTCGGGGAGGAAGAGTCCGACGCCGGAACAAAAGCATAAACCAACTTAAACTTCTATACATATACACTTCACTGTTAGAATCATAATCACGTCCTAATATCCAATACTGCAAACATGGCAAATAATGAATAATGTTTTATGAGACTGGTGGCTGTTGGCTGCTGGTGGGGAGGGAGTGCCAATAACTGCGATTGGGCGCCAGTCTGCTGGGCTGCAACAATATGAGGTACGTCGCTGGCCACCCTTGTCGGAGCACGCTACGCGTTCGTCAACCACATCACAACAAAGACTTTACTACAACCACAATTTTCGAGCCATAGTCATCATCAGCAAATTTCTCCCAAGACTGGTCATGGAGCGTCAATACACAGAGCAAGACCTTCAAAATGCCATTCAAGACGTCATGAGCGGCAAGGGCCAGTCCGAAAGCGCCAAGCGCTGGGCAGTCCCTCGATCAACACTGAACAAACGGCTGCGAGGGTCAACGTCGAGGGAGGATGCCTTTCAGCAGCTCCAACGCCTACCGAGCTACCTGGAGGAGCGCCTCTGCAGCTGGATGATCATTGAGGATACTGTCGGCCACGCGCTGACGCATGGTCAGATTCGAGAGATGGCTGGGCGGATAGCCTCGAACATGGGCGACGAGGAGCCCATCGGCAAGAACTGGATAGAGGGATTCATGCAAAGAAATCCAGAGGCCAAGAGAATACTGAGCGCAAAGAGGACGGACCGGAAGAGCAAGTCAGACGTCGCATCAAATGAAACTGCCCCTCCAACAAGCGTCAAAGGGGTATTTGGCGGTGACGTGGAGCCGCTGGGCAAGAACTGGATGCAAGGATTTGTACGGCGGAATCCCGAGGTCAAGGGCATATTGAGTAAGAGGAAGACTCAGCTGAAGAGAAAACCAATCGGCGCATCGACTGATCCGCTCGCTCCCAGCGCCAAGAGAGTTGGCAAGAGAGCAGTGTAATAACACATTGTATCGCGAGACGATTAGCAACTGAGGCGGGGTGCAAGGAATGCATCCTTTTGGTTCGGACTGGGAAGATGTGGCTTCCAATACTCTGAAGCATCAGGTAGTGGATTGCCGTGAAAGCCTTGGCACTGTCCAAAAGGCATGACCCGGCAATTGATCCAGCCTTTGTGCTGCAGCCCTTGTCCACGGTCCCTGTCGACTCACACCTAGCCCTTGCACGGCCAAAAGCCTGAATCTTACAACAAGCAAACCTTGGGCGAGCGCCCCAGACAGCACCGGTGCATATTTGAGCCATGTAGCGAGGAAAGTAGCTTGAAACATGCTGGGCTATCGGGGCCTGTACAGGCTTCCTCATCGCAGCTGCTGTCGTATTATTGAATTCAGGGACCATATAGGTCCAGATGGTCTATCCAGTAGCCAATTGAATAAGTACAAATTACTGGTCAGAGGCATTCAAATTTTGGAAGATATAAGCTGAGATTGATAAAGAACCGCGCAGCATAACCAGAAGAATGAAGTGTGTGGGTCAACATGGGCAAAAAGGAAAAAATGACAAAAATGAATGGTGGATTTAAACCACCTATGTTGGACAGACGGGGAATCGAACCCCGGACCACTCCCAAGCGGGATCTTCCAGTTGGATGAGATGCTAAGGGAGTATTATACCACTAAACCATCCGCCCGAACTTGTTGAGACGGTTAGAGCTATTATCGTATATATTGAACTGACCAATTGATAAGGTGATTTCGTGCAATGTGCAAAGTATTCGATACTCGCTAGGATAATTGACCTGCCATACAAGTGCCATCGCGTTTAATTGTTGGTGTCATTAATGCACTTTTGCAGCGCTAGTGCAGCTTCTAAGTAGTCATAAATAGGAAAGAAGGCGTCTTGAAAGCGGTTCACGAAGCGACGTGGTGTAAGTCCGTCGACAGCCGGACCGGACTGAGCGCGCAGTCTATCAGCCGCGTCGTGTTGGCATGAGTTTACACGAAGCCAGCGGCACATTGAGCTCCGTTTGAGACGAGATCTATTACGGTGTCTGCTACAGAATCGTTGAAGACAAGGACGGCATGACGCTGAAAGTTGCCGACCGAGGAGCGAGACGAACGGCGAATCTAAGGCAGACGGCGACGTCACAGGGCACGGCGGCTCGAGTCCGGCATCGAAAAAAAGTCGTAAGAAGAAATCAATTCGACCGCCAGCTTAAAGCAAGAGGCTGCGGGTTATTTGGCACGAGCAATGGTGGAGGGAAGCACAGGAATGCGATTTTGTGTGTTTGTTTCGGAGGGCTCTGTTGCTGTGGTGCGACATGTGCGTAGGAGGATCGGTCAGTTGCGTGGCTATGACGGATTTTACATAGGTAGGTAACGTTGGCTCTCTGCAGCAGGTTCGCGCAGATGCAGTCAGCAGGGAAACAATGGTTGCGCCTGTGTGCCTGAGCAGCGCGTTGCGAAGGGGGGATCAATTTGGGCCTGGACAAAAAGCGGCGGCGCTCATGCCGACTATCCGGGGTGACGCAAGCCCCAAGAGTTGCCAAGCCGGCATGCTCCCACGCCGCCCCACGGGCATCGCTGCGCGGACGGACATTTCTGCAAACTAGCGATGTGCCGCTGCTTTTAGCTCGAGAGTGAGGAACCAGGCTCCAGACGGTGACAACGGATAAGTCGGCCTGCCATCGAACCCTTCGCCGCTGCCGTGGCGCCCGCCAGTAGCCAGTTGTGCCTGAATCTGCTCGCCAGCCAGTCTATTTTTGCAATTTTTAGCCTGGGTTGCCACTGGTGGATGGGTGTCCTTTGTGTCGCAATAAATTGGGAGGAATAAATATCTCGGCGGTCCCACGGTGGCGCATCGCGTCGCCCTTCCCATTGTTGTAATCTACAATTTCTGCCGCATCGCCAGACACGTTTGCTTTGCTGGATCAACGGCTGAACGCTCGCTCGTTTCTTCATCGGTCGCGTTAATTATAATTCGTCTATTCCGCTTCGCTCGCTCGGATCGTTCATTCATTTTCCCACCCCAGCACACAAAAGTGCTGCGCCGCTGTCGACCGCGATTCCCCTCGTCTTTGCCACTTGTGCTTGCAATTCTTGCTGCAGCCCTGTTTTCAGTTTGCTGATCTGCACTCTACAGCCGTTGGACGCACCGCGCGCCAAAACCAGGCTTTTATTTTCAATTTCGTGTCGCCTCAATCCGATTTCTCCCTTTTCCCCAACACAAACCAGCGTCGTCCGAAAAATCGCAAAAATGGTTTCTGCCAAGACTTTGATCGCCACCCTGGCTGCCACTGGCGCCCTGGCTGCCGATGTGCCCTCGCTCCAAATCAAGGTACGCTCCAGTTTTGCAGGGTTCCCCATGGCTGCATGGATAGCAGCGCGACCATCGCCAATCTAACAGTTTTTCCTACTACAGGGATCCAAATTCTTCTACCCCAATGGCACGCAGTTCATTATTCGCGGCATTGCCTACCAGCAAGACTCCTCGGCTGGTGGCAGCGACGCGCCCAAGAGCAACGCCACCTTTATCGACTCTCTCGTGAGCAAGTCCAACTGCGAGCGCGACATTCCCAACCTGGTGTCTCTCAACACCAACCTCATCCGCACCTACGGCGTCGACCCCACCGGTAACCACGATGATTGCATGCAGATGCTCGCCGAGGCGGGCATCTATGTCATTGCCGACCTGGGCAACCCCACCATCTCCATCAACCGCGCCGATCCCCAGTGGAACATCGACCTCTTCAAGTTCTTCCAGAGCGTTGTCGACACCATGGCCAAGTACCCCAACGTCGCGGGCTTCTTTGTCGGCAATGAAGTCACCAACAGCAACACCACCACGGGTGCCTCTGCCTATGTCAAGGCTGCTGTCCGTGACATGAAGCAGTATGTCAAGGACAAGGGCTACCATACTGGAATCGGCTACGCTGCCGACGACTCCTCGGACCTTCGCAACACGATTGCCGAGTACATGAACTGTGGCGACGCGTCGACCGCCGTCGACTTTTACGGATACAACGTGTACGAGTGGTGCGGCGATTCTACCTTTGAGACCTCCGGTTACAACCGCATCCTCGACTTTTTCCAGTCTTACTCTGTCCCTGCCTTCTTTGCCGAGTACGGCTGCAACAAACCTGGCGGTGCCGCCAAGCGCGAGTGGCAGGAAACTGGTGCTCTGTACACTAAGAACATGACCGACGTTCTGAGCGGTGGCATCGTCTACGAGTATTTCGAGGAGGAGAACGATTACGGTATGTTTGCTGTCTAGGTTGCCTACAACGTCTTCTTATTGCTAAACCCACACCAGGTCTTGTCAAGGCTTCAGACGGCGACAGTACCGTCACCAAGCTCGACGACTTTGCCACTCTCGAAAAGGCAATGAAGGACATTAACCCCCAGGGCGTGTCCATGTCCAGCTACAGCCCCTCCGGCAAGGCTGCCTCGTGCCCCACGGTCAACTCTACCTGGGAGGCCGAGGGCAGCACGCTCCCTCCCACGCCCAACGAGGCCGCCTGCGAATGCGCCGCCAATGCGTCCACCTGCGTCCCCATCAGCAACCTCGACAAGTCTGCCTACGGCGCCATCTTCAACTACACCTGCGCCGACGGGGCCGTGTGCGCCGGCATCAACGGCGACCCCTCCACGGGCAAGTACGGCGTCTACAGCATGTGCTCCGACGAGCAGAAGCTGGCCATTGTCCTCGGCGCGTACCACTCGAAGCACTCGGACGCCTCCGACTCGTGCTCCTTTGGCGGCAACGCCACGACCCAGACGGGCTCGGGCAAGACGGACTGCTCCAAGCTGGCCCCCAGCTCCGGCAGCAACAGCAGCAGCAACTCGTCCTCCAAGAGTGCGGGTGTCACGGTCGGCGCTCCTGGCTATGGTGTTGTGGCCTCTGTGACATCCCTCGTCGCGCTGGTGGCCTCGGCCATGGTCGCCCTGTAAATGGTCGCCTCCAGTCGCTGTGTATTGTAGGATTTCAAAGAAGCATCTGCATGGTAAAAGTGAGACTAGCTAAATAGTGTAGTCGATTGTAAATTAATGAATGCCAAGGTAATGCTGTCAGGAGCCACAATCGTCAATTACCCACCAACAAGTTATATTTAGTGAGGCCAATAGCAGAGCCTCCATTACAGTGGTCAAGGTCAGCATGTGCGCACTTCTGCCTGCGATGCAATGTACGCTCCACGTGGAACACTCAATAAAGCCGGCGAAAAGAAGTATCCGGCTGCCGTAATGCACCTCTTGTTGGGTCGAGAATTCAACGTTTGGGGCTCAAAGGCTCGACGGAATATCTGATACGGCGCGCCCGTTCACGGAGGCCGCTCGTCAGGCCCATGTGCGCCAGGGAATGGCTGCTTTGAGCTGCCGCCGTGCGCCCCTGCTGGGCGTGCGTCCCCACGACCCGCCGTCTAGTCGATCCCTTGGCTGGCGGCCGGCCAAGGCAGAAGAGCCCAGTTCCAAAGAAGCTAGAAAATTTAACTGTGGTTTTGGTGTTCCATTACGTAGACTGTCCTGGCCACCATTTTCCTGCTTCTCTTCCACCGTCATCAGGGGCGGCTTGCTTGTCTTTCCTCGAATTTATAGTTTGCTTCCTGGATTCGAATACAGAATACACATCGACCTTTTGTTACAATGGCGCAGTAGACGAATGGTTGCGACAACGTCCCTGTTTTGCACGAGCAACAGCCGAACCGATCTTGGAGGCTTTCACAGCGCTCGCAATCCAGCTCCGATAGAACTGCCCTTCTGACGAGTCGCTCTGCGCAACCACGCGACATTGCGCGGCGAAGAGGATACTACTTCGAAGCTGTTCCTACTATACGCGGATCCCTGCATCAGCAATTCATCAACGGGGGGGGGGGGGGGGGGGG